>PVJX010003304.1:5000-111127 GCA_004027295.1 Dolichotis patagonum | reverse complement strand
GATATTATTGTATTTGAAACTATGCTCATCTATAGCAGAGTAAGAGATATGGTGTTAGCTACTGTTGATGTCCAGTTGACTTAATGTAAAGTACTGTGTTGCCTATGTTGTCCTGTTCTGATCTGCTCTGTACTGCCCCCTTTTGTTTTATTGTCTTTCAAATTAAAAAAAAAAAAACTATAGAAAACAAGATTTGGGATCAAATGGACCCGGTTTGAATATCAGCTCTTCCATTTTGTAGCCATGAGATTTTGGGCAAACCTCCTCTTTACTCTAAACCTCAGTTTCCTCTTCTGTGTAATACATTTGTCTGACAAATAGTTACTGAGTGCCCACCATCCGTGAGGCACCGCCTAGGTGCTGGGGCTACACTGTCCCTGCTTTCATGGAGTTTATATATTGCTGGGAGCGGGGGGAGGGAGGCTCTCAATGAGCAGACGGTGTCTGAGGCCAGGAAAAGAGCTAAGAAAAAATGGCAGGGTTAGGACATAGCGAATGGGAGAGATGAGTGTGCCATTTTCTAACAGGTGTACTCTGCAGGTGTCTGTGATAAGGAGGCAACTGCCAGGACTGAAATGAAGTGAGAACAATGGCTTTAGACAACCCAGAGGGAACTTAACTTGAGAGGGACAAGGAGACCTCAGTGACATATGGCAATAAAATCTAGCACCTAACACACAGTAAACAATCAATAAACAGTGGCTGTTATTGCAATTATTGCAATGATTATTTCTGTTAGCTAGATGGGGGTATTTGGATAAAACCCATTAGAAAAACTCAACGCATTAGGTCTTTACTTTTTGGGAAATAAGTTACGACACATCACAGCTTGGGAGCTCATACCTTCCACACTATATTTATAGCATGTTAAAAATCAAATTTCCGTCTGGCCTATGTTCCCAGGGCACCAGCATCCAATCGGAATGAGGAAAATAATTCCTCTGGGCTCATCCTCCAGGCAGTAGGCTAAGTGTGATTTCTCTCCACCAGGCTCCCAGCTCAGGCTGACAAAGTCACTTGAATACCAGCCCTGTTGCCTAGGAAGGACTCTGAGGGACCATTTCCCCCGAACATTGGGAGGATGGAAATAAAGGGGATGCAGCATCTTGCTATGTGAAACCGAACATGACATCAAAGTCTTTGTTTTTCCACGCTGGGGTCAGGGGTCTGCAAACTCGGAGTTTGTGGAAATATATGCTTGTTTCAAGGGCTCGAGAGAGAAGAAGAAGAAGAGAGAGAAGCTCCACTAACCTAAATTATGCCACTAATTATTAAGGAAACCATTTAAGAGAGCCCTAACTCTTGATTTTGAGTCCTAGTCCTGGAATAATAAATCAAAAGCAAGTCACTTTCCTTCTCTGAGCTGTGTCGTATCTGAGGGTCCAGGTACCAGATCAAGGTATCAGTCTCAGCCCTGTGTGATCTAGGGCACTGACTAATCTCTTGACACCTTATCTGCTAAGTGGGTATCTCAGCAGTGAACTTCACCCCTGAGGTGGCCAATGTAGGTTAGGACACTGGCATGGTGGGTGGGATAGAACAAAGGCTCATGAGAACTAGGTACCAGTATTTTCACCTGTCAAATACTTGTACTGCCCTCCTCATTGTCTGCCCTGAAGATGAATAAGGTAAGAAAATTTTTGGTGATGTCAATGATGTTTTACAACCAGGAGGCTTTATTACATTATCATGATTATTACTTGGAATGCTACAGTAATGAGTTGTGGGTACAGTTAGTTTTCATAGAAATGCTTCTCACAGGCTCC
Source organism: Dolichotis patagonum (assembly GCA_004027295.1). NCBI lineage: Eukaryota > Metazoa > Chordata > Mammalia > Rodentia > Caviidae > Dolichotis > Dolichotis patagonum. Next base: position 109,361 of record PVJX010003304.1, on the reverse strand, counting down.
TAACAAGTGATTGGTGGTGAAAGGGTATCTTCTGAGGAAAAAAAATGGCTACATTTTTTCTTTGAAAAGCTGAAACTCTCAGAACCATAAGAGAACAGGTTCATTACACAGTGTGAATTAATTAGCTGTCAGGTATTATTAAATGCTCTCACTCTCAAAACCAGCCCAAAACCAGATGCTGTGAAAGTGAGAGGTAATCATAGTATAGAGAGGGAAAAAAGAAAAGAAAAGAAAAGAAAAAAAATAAACAATTGCTGGCAATGCAAATTTCAAGGGGAGAGCATGTTAGTAAATTATAGTCTGATTAATATCACGTCAACGCGTTCCCTTCTTGGAGTCATTGTTCTGAATCTATGGTTCAGAGTTCCCTGGTTTTTTTCTTCTTCTTCTACCACTAGGATCAAAGAGAAAAGCAGGCTGGTCTTTTCATGATTTGCACAGAAAGAAAGAATGCTGGCATGTGGGTGTTTACACTGAAATGCAGGATATTTGAAAGCCCAGGAAGGGAGAGGAGGCAAAATCAGATATGAGTAAAATAATTTTAAGGGAACTACGTCTCCCAAATTGGTACAATAACTGTCACATGGTTGAAAAACAACAGGGGCACACAAAAATGTCAATTCCAGGGAGCATTAGAGACAGGAATGTCCAGCGACCACAGCTTCTCTTGCCTCAACCACAGAGTAAAGTGTAGAAAATGCAGATTCCTCTAGAGCGCCCCAGTGGGGGTGGGCCTCAATAATATGCATTTGTCAGTACTCTGCTTGGTAGCTTAAAAACAAAGCTAGGAGTGAAGAAATGTGACTTGCTAGCCAGGGTCACAAAGCTGGTTAATTAAAAAAAAAATTCAAGAGTGAGAAATGGGATTTTCTATCTCCCAGCCATACCTCAGGGCTCCTTCTATGTTTGCTATGAAGTCTTCATCAGCATCACTGTCTTGTCATAGGGAAGATCTCTGCTCTACTGGGAACTTAAATAGGCTTTCTCTCCTCTTTATCACTGGGCTGAACCCCTTAAGGGGTTATTCATAGACATAGGGAGTCCCACAGAATGTCATGGACAAAAGGGATCCATAACATTGAGGAAATTCCACCTAGGTGGCAAACAAGGACAAGATGAAATCTGGGTAGAGGCTCTTGGCACAAACTCCTCCTAATCCATAGTTTTTCCCGTATTTCCCCTGAGGGACAAAAAATGGTCTTAATTATCTGCTGGGTGATGAGATCATTCTTCACTGCTTATTCAATATCTTTGAGTAGAATGAACACAACAGTATAAAAATGGTGTGTGTGTGTGTGTGTGTGTGTGTGTGTAAGACTATGAATGATCAGCTGGGTGTAGGCCATGCTAGTGACAATGGTGGTAGTGGTGATGGTAATATTTTAACCACATCAGAGCACTAACATTGAGCACTTTCTCTGGGCCAGACATTACACAGGCTAAGTTCAGGGAAGACACTGGAGGCATGAGGGTTCAAGCGAAAAACCCACAGCGACCAGCTGAAGAGTAATGGAGCCGAAATTCTAAGCCATCCCAGATCAATTGGATTTCCCTGCTCTTCACTCCACTGCTCTTGGTCTCTAAAATATTTGCACACTTAGAGCACCAGGGTGAGTGTGTGCCTCTTGCACCCAGTCTAATATGTATATCTATATGGAAGTTAGCTAGGGTGGAAAATGCAGACAGACCAGAGGAAACAGAGCAGCCAATGGGTGTTGGTTCTGAGGGAGTACAACTGAAGGTTCAACTTCCCTCTGTACTGGCCAGCTAAGTCTGTGTTCCAAAACATCTGATGAATAAACAGACAAATGAATGAAAGAACGAGTGAGTTAATCAGTCATTGAATAATGATCTAATTCCCATTTATGCTTGTCTTGGTTACTTTTCTCTTGTTGCTGAGACAAAACACCTGACACTCAAAATGAAGGAAGGAAAGGTTTATTTAGCTCACAGTTTGTGGAGATTTTGGTCCATTTTCAGCTGGCTCCAAGGCAGGGTGGCGTGGCTATGGCAGATACCAAAAGGGCAAAAAGGGAGAAGCATGCCCCCTTCCCTCCCTTATACTGTGTGCCAGCTCCCCGCCTCTGAGCAGGTGTAGAACTCACACCACCAATCCCAGTGCTAGATAATGAACCAGTCACAAATACTAGATTTAGCCACCTTTGAAAGGCCCGATCCCCCATGACTGCATGAGGCTTTGGGGGGGCATCCAGTTATAAATCATAATCATGCTTTTAATCCCAGAGTAAGAGCCCCTTTTCTCCACATATACTTCACTACCTTCCTTTCTCAGTGTTTGGTCCTCAGTAGAGCAGCTGTTCTCTGAAAGCACGTGTTTTACACAATTTTAAAAGTCCCTTGTGGCTGGGGCTGGTTGCAACATGTGCCTGATTTATTACTCACAGTGAACACATTTAAAGCTAAACTCATCATCCAGCCTTGAGCCACTTTAGCTTACATCTTGAGAGGCTTCCCTTACAAGTTCACTTTTAGAAATCCATTTTCACCATCACTTTCCTGAGGCCTTTCCTAGCCTCCCAGAATGGTGTGGAACTTCTTTCTCCTTTGGTCAAACTGCAACTCTCTGACAATCTCTTTATGTACACATGTCTTACTGTGTTTAGTTATAATCATTTGCATATTAAGTAATACAAATCCTCTCTCCTTACCAGGATATGCATTTCTGGAAGGCAGGGAGGAAGTCACTCAGACTGAGCGCAGAGGTCATGTGTTGAGTGTATGGGCCACAGAGGGTAAGCTTCCCATTCTCCTTGCGTTTTTAACTTCATAAATCCACGGAGAGGAGGAATTAAGGTCACCATGTTGCAGATGGAGAAACTAAAAATAACTTGCATGACTAAAGCTCAGCAACATTGAGTGACTATGAGGTTCTCCTAAGTGGCAAAATTCAAACCTAGCCCATGAGAGCCTGAAGTTTGCGTCCTGAATCACAAGATCACAGTGGAATTTTCTAGGCAGGTAGTCTCCTCACCATGCCCTGAGTACAGAAGGTGCTCAAGACGTTTTCGATAATGTGAGCAGACAGAGGCTAGGAATACTGTAACGTATGGCAGTGGCCATGTGGCAAGTCCTCAGGGACAAAAGCAAAAGTGTAGATTTGTAGTCGTTAGGGCTTGGCGCCTTTCCCGCTCCTCCATCTGCCACTAGAGACTGGGTCTGCTGAGTCTCTGCCCAAGCGGCCTCATGTGCATGTTACACTTGTAACCTGCAGTGGCAGCCAGCACACTGCCAGCCTGAGGAAGCCTTCCCTGAGCTGGGGGGCCGAGGTCGCTGAAACATGGGACTCTGACTTACCCGCAGGGTTGTGATGGTAGCAGGATCCCGGAGCCGACCCTCCTCATCTTTTAGATTGTAGCCTTCGGGTCTCTTATCACGTTCACTGACTTTCCATAGCTTCACTGTTTTATCTGTGGGGACCAAAAGAGGAAGTCAGAGCTACAGAGAGATGTGTACAGGCTAAGGGGGAAGAGGGAGAGGGAAAGGTGGGGCGAGGGGCTACAGAAGTGGCTCAAAGGGTGGCCATGCATGAATCTTGCCCTGTGAAGCAGAGTCCATGGTTCAGAACACAAACATTGACTGTGCTGGGACACACATTTTTTTCCCTGACAATACAGTGCCAAAGCTATAGCTTCTCCATTAATCAGGGTCACACAATAAAAGTTTAAAAAAAATAGATTGGACATTGAATAGTAAGTGTAGCTACAAACACAGAGTTTACTGCATGTTAGCACTATAGGAAAAGTTGATTTAAATTCCCAACTCTGGGAGGTACGTACTATTAATATCTCCATTTCATTACCCCACATTGCTTCAACACGGTCCTTATTACATCCTGCATGGCCCTTCCTAACCTGTTCTCTCCACTCCTCCAACTTTCTGATCTCAGTCTTTCTCCTCACTGGCTCACTGAGCTCCTGCCACCTGGATTCCTTACTGTTCCCTCTACTAAGCTCATGCTTGTTCTCAGGGTCTTTGCACCTGCTGTGAATTCTGCCAGGAAAGCCTCTTACCCTTTTCCACATGACTTGGTCCAGTCAAATGAAGAAAAAAAAAATTACAGTAAAAGACACATTGACCTGGTGCCCCTTTAGGGCCTCAAGGCAGACAGGGCAGTACAACTGAAGACACCTATGAAAGAGGACTTCCAGAACTGCTTTGGAAAATGGCAAGAAGTAATGGATTCAGAGAGCAGGCTAGTGTTTTGAGGGGGCTTAGTGGTAAAGTGTCTTTTACTATAATGAATTTTTAACAAGTGAAACAGTCACTGTATTTTGGTCACATTCATGTTTTGCTTTCTGTACATGCGCCAACCTCACATGAAACCTGTATAAAAATGCTGTCTTCCCCACCTTTCTGTAATGGTTTTTTCTCCCTTTTTTTGGCATAATTTTTTTTTACTATGCCAAACAATTGGTTTGCTAATTGGATAGTTGGTTAGTTATTTATTATATGTCTTTCACTAGAATGTAAAATCATTGGAGGCAGAGATTTTGCTTATTTTGTTCATCTCTGAACCTGTGACACCTGCAATAGTGCCCGGAACCCGGTAGACACTCACTAAATATCAGTTGGATGAATGAATCAATCTCATCTACACAGTGCAGATTTCTAGCAACATTTGGCGAAATAACGTGGTGTGTTGATAAATCAAAAATTTTTTTTCTCCTTGCTGTCTCCTTGCCGTTCCCAGGTGCAATGGCCTTGTTAATCTTTGGATTGTTCCAGCAACTTAGACAACTTGATGAGACCCCTACAAGGGTCATAGCAGGGGGAGGAGTGTACGGGGTGAGGAGTTCCGGGGAACAGGAGATGGCATGCCTCACCTGTCTGCTTTCACGTCTATGTTTTTTTTTCTTTAATTGTTCAATTGGCTTTTAAAAGGTTTTATTAGAACATGTTTGCAAAACATCTTGCTTTTTAAGGAAACATACTTGGGCTTAAGAACTGTATCTGTGGGCCACATGCCTCTGTGTCTTCCTTATCCAATCCTCCATGCACTTTTTATTCTTGTGTTGATCTTTTTTCTAAAAAGCAGGGACACTAGATCTCCTTATATCTGTCATGTAGGTTTTGGGATTAGACAACCTTGGGCCTAATCCCAAGTCTGGTTCTTGCCAGTTATGTGCCTTCAGACTAGGAATTTTGTGCAGGAGACACATAATAGCATCTCTTGAATGACCAATAAGATCACTACCTATCACAGCAAAAATAATAAACAATGCCCACTAAAATTTGCACTTCAAGTAGACAAAAATAATTTTTTGTGGAAGGATATTCCCATGTATTTCAACACTACCAAGTAAAGATAGTTACTTTGTGCCTCAGTTTCCTCACTTGCAAAGTGGGGAAATACTGTATTCCTCACGAGACTCTTGAATTAAGTGAATTACAGTGTGTGGGATATTTAGCACAGTGTTGGGCTTCTAATAACGATCTGCCAACAGGCAGCTGTTATTAAAATTTACAAATTGAGCAGCTATTCTGCAGTAATCACATGTTGCTTTCATGGTTTTAGCCTCATCCCATGATGAGATCTGCAGGAACTATTTCCTCTCTGAAGTCTTGCCAGGGGGCAAAAGCTGCCCTTATCCTCTGTCTGTAATAGGATTTCCTTTGCCCCTTTATCTCACTCTTCCATTTTTCCTTGTTTGGCTCCACACAGTCACTTCCAAATTTCCTTGCCTTCAGGAGGACAGATATTTCAAGCAAAGAGATATGAAGCCACAGTGATGACCCTTCAAAGCTTTGGAGACAAATGCCTTGTCTCAGGGATCTGTGGACTTTCAAGAACAAGGGGACTGAACAGGGAATCATCCCCCCTTCCACATTTCTGGGCATCACTTGGCTGGTTCAGTCTGATCCTACCTGGCAGGGTGCTAAGTGTACGATCTGTACACTGTCACCCGGGCACTCGCCTTGACCTGCGATGAGGCAAAAGGTGCAGATGTTCTCCCAGCTGCGGGATTAATTTAGAGCGATCTGTCTCTGTGCAAGCACTTCTCGCCCTACCCTCTCTGGAGATCCTGCTGCCCATGAAACTATCTTTTAGGGTGAGAGGATGAACCATATTTATAGCCACTTGATTAGTTTCTGATCAGCTGTGGCTGAGAACCGAGTGTCTGAATTTTCGCACCAAAGATTCTCTGTTGCTTCACTTTGAAAGGTGCCCCATCCCACGTGCAAGGCAATTTTTATCTTATATCTTTCTTATCATAAATGATAAATTGCTATACAAAGAGAGAAATCACAGGTGAAACACAAAGAATAATAATCACCATTAGGCCCTTTAGTCAGGAACAATTCACTGTGAGGATTGTAGATAAATTCTGGGAGTGTGTTTTCCTCTGTGTTTTTTGCAGACAATTGCAAACCTACAGTCATGCTGCATATAAAGACTGAGTTTTATCATTTCCCCTTTCTTATTATACAAAAAGTATATCTCTTTGCAATTAGAAAGTGAAAATAGCAGCAGGTAAAATTTGAGTCCAAGGTCAGCTACATAGTGAGTTGAAGGCCAGTCTGAACTGCACAGTGAGACCCTGTCTCAAAAAATCAAAAACCAAAACCAAGCAAAACCTTCCTCAATTCTACTAGAGATACCTATTATGAAAATTTTTGTATATTTTTCATATTTGTTTATACAATTATATGATTATGTATAAACATGTTATATATTTGATAATATATTTTGCCTATTATATATTTATGCATACCAATGTATAATCCTATAAATATATTTATAGGAATATGTTATATATAAAATATTTCTTATAATTTATAGTAGTGATAATTTATTAACCACTAAAGGTCCATCAGTGGGGGAATTATTAATAAACTATAAAAAAATCAAACAAGGGAATATTATGCAGTCTTTGAAAATGTTATGGTATTTTAGCAGAAAATTTAACAATTAGGAAAATGGCTCTGTAGCTAAAGGTTATATTATTCAAGACCTCATTATAAAATAGTATGTATACTATATTGCATTTTTGTTAAAAAAAACAGGTTTATGTATCCCTTTCATCTTGTCTTTGAAAGACATTGAGTGTAATTCTGTATGGATTAGAATACCTTTATTTTCATTTGGCTTTTCTGTATTCTCCAAAATTTTCCAGAGAACACATACCACTTTCATAAAAACAAAAATTCAGTGTCTCTTCTTATAAATTTAAATGCAGAGGTAGGAGGTTAGGTAGAGCAATGTATTTTACATGACAAGTAATTTTAAGGTCTAGGTTCACAATTGAATGTTAGTGGTATTTTTCATTAAAAATTATTAAGTTAAAAACAATCTAGTAGAAAGTAAAAACTGCACCCAGTGATCATGAGACAAGTACAGTTTTTTTTTTAAAAAAAGATAATTGATGGAGAATTCAATGTAATTCCCCATGGTTGTATTGCTTAGGGTCATTCTTGACTTTATTAGCACACCATTTTTAGGACCCAGTGTCTTAAAGCTTCATGGATAAAGAATACTAAAGAATATGTGGCTGGTACTATGAGGAATGCCTTTTTCTTTCTCCTAGCTGATTGAGTATTTTATCATCACTTGTGGTAGCTTTAAACACAATCTTATCATTTATCTTCATTTTCTCTTTTGTACGGTAATTTCAATTGTCTCCCATTAATTTTTGCATGTTAACCTATTTGGCTTGGGGAGATTTTCAACCTCAATATTAGTATAAAAAAGAAAACCATATAAGATCATGAGAATTTTTCTTATAAAAATCATTTTGAGATGCTGCTGACATATAAAATAGCATCTCAAATGGAAGATAATATCTTTGTTAATCAAAAAACTATTTAAAAACTCAATTAACAGAACATTATGCTATATAATTAATCTTCATTGCATTTCATTTTCCTTCCCATCCCCCCTACAAAGTAGTTAATAAGTCTGAATTTTATTGGAATAATCAATAGGCTAAATTTCATAATATAACATAATCTAGCTAAGGTAATCAGACACTTTTCCTCTGCCACAAGTAATTAAGTCACAACCAGAAGAAATCTCTTTTATTCCAAGTAGTATTAAAACTACAGAGCACTTGAATGAAACCTGAAAATTAAAGGAAAAGAATTTGCAACAAAATCATGTGGTTTGGCTTTGAAAATTAAACAGAACAATAAATATAGTTATGAGAAAATTAAATTACTTGGAATCTGGAAAAGCAGCAGAACAGAGAGCAGAGAGCTGGTCATGTTGAGATGAGGTTTGCTTGGATAACTGCAAGTTTCAGAGTTGTAGTGTTTTACATTTGTACACTGAGTTTGTATTTAAGGGATTTGGGGTTCACATGCATTTAAAATTTTCCCAATTTTTTCATAAGGTTAATATGTGATTCACTGTATAGCCTTAGAAAGTTAAGATGATAGGAGGAACAAATATTTATGTCATCCATAATGCATAAGCAAAAATCAATCATGGTGAACTTTTTGGTGTGTTTTCTCCTATTCTTTAAAAATAACATGCTTGATCATATTACAAACATTATCAGCATTTTTTAACAAGACATATTTTTAACTACATCGACTCTTAAATACTGGGTATAGGTAAAAAGCAAATTCTCTGCTTTTGATTTATATTAAAGTGTACACTCCTCAGATTCACACACCAGATGAAATGAATAACTTCCTCACTTATTTGCTTGGTAAATGGTGTTTAATTTCTACATAGTAATCCTCTTGTTATGCTAGTTGATTAGCACTCTTTAATACATGACTTTATTTCAAATGGTTTTGAGCACAGATGACTTGTTTTTAGCAAGGGCTGAATAACCCAGAGGATACAAAACTACACACTGAGGCATGTGGCATCCACACATCTCCAACCTCCTCTCTCATGAGCTATTTATACCATTGTTTCCCGAAATCAACAAATGGTATAAGAGTTTAAAGGGACACAGAGGAGCCTCTTTCTTGATCTTTTTTAGCAGTGTCCTTATCTCTTATGTTCCCAGCTTACAATTTGATTTTCTCAGATGACACACAAACATCTGCTTTCCAGACCCTAAACTATATGCAGAGATTAATAACCTTTATTCAATATGCCAAACTCACAGAGGGAGCACGTCGAGTTTCCTGAGATGTATTCCCAGAATAACACTCAGTGACTCTTAAGATGGGAAGTCACATTCGATAAAACACCTGCAAATAATCTACATTAGTTGAAAACTACAGATAATGGGTTTCATATAATTGGGTCATAAATTTGGTATTTATAAGAAGAATAGCTATTATTTACTGAAGGCCTACTCTGCATGTGCCAGGGGCTGCTCAGAGTCTTGCAGTTGTGGTTTTTAAGTTCTTCAAGAGCCCACAAGGTATAGAAGAAAATTGAGTCCGAGAGAGATTGACACATATGGTTGGCTGACTATATCTCTGAAAATGTCAAATAGGAAAAATCACCCCACATACCATTAGTAGACAGAAGAAAGTAAGCTGCATTCTGCTGAGGGAGCCATCTTATTTTATTGATTTTTTCTTCTATTTCTAAACTCTTCAGGTAATCGAATTCTGGTTCATGGCTCTGGAATGTGCTGTAAACATTGTATTCACCCCTACGATGAACTTGATTTTTGCTCTGTAGGAAGGGAAAATTACACAAAAGGTTAAGTCATAGAAGCCAATTTCCAACTCACCAATTCCTCTTCTTCTTTGAACAGGGTCATTAGGGGTGGGCAGGGGAGGCCGTGTCACAGCGGGATGAGGCCAAGGCCAAGGCCAAGACAGTCACATGTGCTACCTTAGCTGGAGGCCCTCTGAGGCTAGGTTATTCATCCTGTTGGTAGATGTTGGTATCTCCAGTACACATGCATTCGCTTATAAATTATATACATGGACTTCTGCACTAAAGTATGAATATCATATATATAGAAGATAAAACAGGACAAGATTTTAAAATTGATATAAATAGAAATTCTAATATTTTGTGTACTCCAACAAATGCCTCCCATACCTTCTGGGGTGAGATATCCCAATGGTGCCCACAAATACTTATATCCATTCCTTAAAAAAAAGTATGAAGTTGTAGCAACTGCAACTTTTACTGTCTTTTATTTTACGGTCATTGGCCTTTTAACATCTGACCTGATCCTCACACAAAGTTTCTGAGAGGAAGGAGGCAGGACAGGCAAATAGATAAATGAGGATCAGATATTAAATGACTTTCCCATGGTCACATAGTTCATAAAGAGCATATTTGGGCACTGTGCCCCCCTTTTATTTCCAATGAAGTGCCATCTGCATTTTTAAGAGAATGATGAGACTTCGCCTCTGCTTTCCCCTGGCACTGATTATGCAAACAGCAGGAATTAAATAAATGAGGAGAGAATGAAACAGGCAGCAAAGTGACTGGAGAAAGGGCCAAGAGAAAGAGAAAGAGAAAGGAAGAGGAGGAAAAAGGGGGTGCTAAAGTGGGCAAAAGAAGGAGGAGGGGAAGGCAGGAAGGATTTAAGTAAGGTGTCTTGGATCATTCCAAGAGCTTTGAGATAAGGTTTTGGAAAACGGTTCACAAATTCAAATCTGGGTCTTATTAAACATTTGTTACAAAAGCTTGATTTTTACTTGTTGGTTTAGGATGGTCTTTGGTGATACCGAACATCCACAGTCACATTTCAACTTAGCAGTAGGTATGATGCTGGACCCAGGTGTGAGAGCTATTCCACCCAAAGCTTTGGTCCTGGCATGGAGGGTTCCACAAGCAGCCCTTCTGGGAACAGTGCTCCTTGAAAATTCACACGCAGTGTTCACTCACAGAAGTTAAAACCAGGCCTGCTCCAAAATGATGTTACATGTCTTCGTTGGTATGGTTCAGCTATATTTTAATTCCTAGGTGCCTTGTCAAGCCAAAAACTTAACTGCATGTTCTTTACTTTCATTCATGTTTATTTTCCAGTGAATCCCGCCACCACTTTATTTTTAAAAATATGTCCCCCACCATTCTACTAATGAATCAGACTTCTGAAATATTTCTGTCAATTAAAATGGGTGAAACCTAAAAATAGCTAAATGAAAATGTGGGGTGAAATATTACGGGCAACATGCTGTCTTGGGTAATTTATGCTAAATAGCTCCTCGGGTTCCTCTTTATCATCACTGTGAACCTAATTGGATTTTTTTTTTTAAATCAGAGGTTTGAAAATCAGTTTTCACAGGACTTTAAATGCTGACATACTAGCTGTTACTACCCCACTCACTTACACAGAGCACCAGTCCACCTTAACAATAAATTTATAAGAGTGTTGATTTGCTACCATCCAAATCAGACTGTCAAGTGTGTGTAGTATGTGCCAGACCAATTAGCACCAGGCAGCTCTGGAAAAGCAGGAAAAATTCCAGGTCACGAAGAGCTATTAGTTCCTACTTGCCAACCACATTTTCACATTTCCAGGGCCAATGCAATAGGCTGGGTGCCTGATTTAATGCTGAGCACTTGAATTTATACAGAACCCCGAGGGATTAGGATGCCCTTATAGAAATTAATTGCAAATAATGTGCAATTACCAAATATATCACCTCTAAATGAGGCTTTCCTTTTTTGAGGGGAGGTGTAATGCAAATGGCTTTGAGGCACAAAGCAGGCATTAAATTGCTAGGGAAATCTCTTGTGAAGCCTTCCTCTTATGCTGGGCCTCCCTCTAGCTTCCCCAGCACCTGGTGGATCTCAGAGGCAGGCAGTGGCAGATGGGAGAATTACTAGAACACAGACCAGCCTGCTGGAGGCTCCAAGATTGTGCCAGGGGAGGACAAGGAAATCAAATTGGGCTGTAATTCCTTTCCGACAAAAACAGAAGCAGACACCAAAAAACTCAATTTATATGAAAAAGAGAAATAATTCCTAGTGGAACCCAAGTCACAGGAAGCAATGGGCTTTTTGAGATTCACCAGAAGTTATAGCCCGTGCTCAGAAATCATGTTGCATACAGCACTCAGCTCTAGGGACCTGCCTTGTCACCTATGCTAATGTGTCTGCTGGGTACTTCTGGTGAGATGTCACTTTGTGGAACTCCACTCCTGTTGGGAGGGTGTGCTATCACTTTCTTCTTTACTGACCCAACTTCTCCTCTTCATATTTATTGGCAAATAAAGCTATTTTTCCCCCTTCTGCATATTCTGGCAGTACCTGAAATTGAAGGAGACTGAATTTCAATAGACTGAGGACACATTTCAATTCAAAAGGAAGAGTTATGCTCAATAAGCACCCATGGAATTTTGCAGGTCAGATAAGAAGTAAAATCCTTTTGAATGTACACTATCCAGGCTTGGAAAGATAAGGCCACATGTAGATAAAAGTCCCCCTTTTAGGATGCTTTTGTGAGTCGGAGTGTGGAGCTGGTAATGCTGATGACTCTTTGGCAGTTTTAAGTTTGCGAACAAAGCAGCAAGGTTAAGGGCGACACATAAGGATTAAGGAACAGTAGGAGCTCTCCTTTAAAAAGAGAAGAAAATGGGCATTTTGCATTCACTGCCACTTACCTCCTGCTCTCGTTGAAATATTACAACCCGACCCCCCTTGTCCCCTGTCGCTAGTAATTCTCCTGTGTGGTTGAATTCTACCGTTGAGATAATGTCAGCTGAAAAGAAGAAGACAAAGGCAATTTAAGTAACGGCACACTTACTTTGAAAGGATACATAATAGACATACTTTGCCACGCATTTAAGGGCTTAGAGCTTTATCTGTGCAGTGGAATTTACAAGGATTTTATGTTCCATATTTTAAATGCCACCAGGAGTGGCACTTGGGAAAGTGAATTTCCTAGATGCCCACACTGCACAGTGTTCTCTTGGGACATCTGGAGATAACAAAGGAGAAAAGCATGCTGGGACCCTTTGGTTTGGGAAAATGAATTTCTTTAAGGCTCAGGGAAATGACCGTCTTCTTGGCTAATGTCTGCTAACCACAACTCCTCCACCCACTCACGGCCTGTAGCCTTCTGCCTTTCCCTGTCTTAAACACCAGGAAACTTCTCCAGATTGGGTATGGTAGTGACAATGCAAATTAGGGTTCACAATTGAAATGAAGCAAGGTTAGGATGCTTGGAACTCTGGGTCAAAACTGGAAGAACAGAGTAGAAAGAGACCCTTGGAAATTCAAGGACGGATGCTGTAAATGCTCCAGCTCCACCCATGCTCCAATTTTCTATGTTAGCCCAGCACACCCTTCTGGAAAAGCAAGGACTTATTCCAATTCCAGAAGGGTGCTGAGAAAAAAAGGGCATGAGGTCAGAGGGCAAAGGGCAATCTGCACTCTGTATTTCTAAACAGAGAAAAGACACAGGCGCCAGTAACTCAGATCCCAGATAATTGCTGAAGGATGCCAGCCTGCCAAGTCTTTCTTCAATGGCGGTTACTCCCAGAGAAACATGGACAGGTAAATTACCTATGATTGGATTTATTAAGGCTATTTTTAGAAAAATGTCAGAGGTTAATTCTCCCCAATTATTCCCCTGTAGGGCTCCGACAATTGCTACCAAGAGTGCAAGTGAGAAAAAAAAAAAGAAGGAAGAAAAAGAGGCAGAGGAATTATGACTATGGCCTTTTTGACTGAGAACTATGCTGAAGATTATGTCTATATAAGGAAAGCAAAGGGGAAACAGTGAGGTGGAAAAGTAAGGCAATTACCCCTGAATAATTGAAACCTCCAATCTTACTTTTATGTCATTGGTTCCGGGTTTTCCTTGTATGCTTGATTTATTCAGGTAAGTAGTGTAAAATTCTCTACTTTACATACAGTAACTATCTTTCTCCATATAAAAAGCCCTCATAATGGTCATCCTTTGTGCAGAAGTAAAAATAATAAGCATCAGTCTTAGTCACTTGCAACTTAGGCAAATTTTCAGACAAATTCACTATCTCTTATTTTGGCCTCTTAGATGAGTCATCCCATAGATAGCAAATGCCACTCCTACACAGGCACGGAATAATATGGATAAAGTAATCCAGGTATACTAAAAAGGCTGTGGCTGTTTTTAAGGAACAAGAAACTGCTCAGTTTAAGGCAAAAAATATTGCATTGTCTGATGGTCTCATTTTTTTTAAGCAGCAGCTAAGCATCTAAATTTTATGCAAAAATCTCTTAACTTTTATATTCTGGTGATAATTTTTTCAACATCATAATAATAAAAGCTGTCTTGTTTCTGGGTTCAATGTAGTTTATGGGTAACCAGCTTAGGCCTTCTGGCCTATGGAGCGTTCATCTGGAAAGGGCTGCCACATTCCTTTATTAGTGATCTAAGCTAGAAATCGAGTCCATTTTCTCAGGAAGACTTCTCCAATGAATTAAGTTTAAGGAGACAATGCAAAGGAAGTTATGCTGAGCTCTTGATACAACTTTAGCAGGCTGCTTATATAACCACTGCCTGGGAGTCAAAGAGTAACCGCCTCCAGCATGGCTGGGAAAGTGATCGCTTTTTGTCATAGTTTGTGCCTCCTAGCAGATCACTCTCACGTCCCGAGGAGAGAAGGTGGCTCAGGATGTGTGGTTGTCTTGGGACGCCCTGATGGCAAAGCGCAGAGTGCCAGGGTGCGCTTCTCACGTTAGTTAGTTTCAGCTTTCCAGTGAGTGATTAGCAAAGGGTGAAGCACAGAGATTCCTGACCTGGATAGAACCTAAGGCAGGTAGGCTGTTTCTTTTCACTTTCAGGCCCTGTCAAATATTCAGGGATGAGTCAAGGCTCTCAAATTACTCAAACACTACACTTCCCAGAAAGTGAGTAGCAAGGGACAAAGGAAAGGTGAAGGGAGATCAGACTTGGGGTTAGCAATGCCCTGTTTATGTACTAGAGCTCAGTTTTAAAGTTCTGCTTGTGTGTAGTTTGTGCCCTTGCGTTGGGCAGCAATGTTGACACACAGCTCTAGCGTTGTGGGTGGACTAAGGTGCTGTTAGATTCATTTCACTGATTCTCAGAACAAAAAAGTAGGCCTTTCATTTTGGTGAAGATGAATATTAGAAAGGGTTAAGCAGCGCTTTTCTATGTGAACTCTGGTCTTAGTTGCCAAGAAATGAAACAAAACTTGCTTTCCTTGGGATAACATACACACTTTCCCTTTGTGTACACTCTGAAAATGTGTTAAATCTGCTCTTAGGAGCCACTCAGGTCAAAGGCAGGATTCAAGCTCTCATCTAAGCCACATGATCTCAGCTAATATTATTGGAACTTGCTAATACAGAATAGTAGGCATGCTCCAGATAGTAAGACATGTCCTATTTGTTTTCTAAGTATTATTGTTCATCAGTGCCATGACTCTCTCAATAATCTTGCAAGAATTGGGTATAGTGCCACATGCCTGTAATCCTGGTATTCTGGGAGGCTGAGGGAGGAGGACTGCAAGTTTGAGCCCAGTCTCAGGAACTTTATGATATAGCAAAGCCTTGCCTCAAAATTAAAAAAAAAAAAAATAGAGGATTGAGGATGTAGCTCAGTTTGCAAAAGAAACAGTGATTGGCAAGGCTGGATCTCAAAATTCCTCAGCACTCTTTCAGGCTTTACCTTTCTTTTAATCCTACCAGCTGGTTAGTCTACATATGAGGTTGTTTACATCAGGCTGCAGTCTACTTTTGCCACTGCAGCTCAAGTTAATATCTATTTTGAACTTTCACGTTTCCTGACTCATTTATCATGGCGAAACTGGTAGCTGGAACCAGAATACTTTACTGACCCATCCATCTCTACATATCTTCATCTAGGACTGTTGAATAATTGATACAACACTCATGAATCACCCTACATTCCAATTTCAAGATACTGAATCTTCTAACACACAACTTTTGTGTTTCCGACATGCTGTTTGGGAGAGCACTTAAAGTGCAAAACATGTGCAACATAGCTTGAGACAAAAGAACGTGTGTGTGCACAGAGGAAGTGGCTTTAGGGAAGTCAGAGTGACCATCTTAAATCGTAATCAATAGGAATCAATGCTTCAAGTTCAGCACAGCTTTCACCCTTGCCTGGTATGTTTATAGCTCAGCTCAATATTGCATTAAATGCTCTGCCTAATCACATTGTTGAGCAAGAATCTATGAACTTGGACAATTTTTCCTCTTTACTATACAGATGTAGATAAAGCACCAATGGACTACAAAATAACAATAAAACCCCCAAACAATGATGGAAGTCAAAGGTAGCTAGCATAATTTTTAGTTAATGATAAGATGTTTGCCCTGCTCCATACCTTGCTGTGCTGATTTAATTTCCACAAAATGGTGGCCTGGTAGTCCCATTTCTAGTTCAACTGGCACTGTGAAGACTGAGTTTTTCTTTTTAAAAATCAATCCCAGCCTCCTACAAAACGCCAGACTAATAATCTCATACATGAAATTCCTATTTACCTGAATAATAGATAGTGACTTAGCAAACGTGAGTGTGAGGCTGAGGAACAAGGAGGGGGCCCCTCGCTCTCACTCTGCAGTGGCACGGGAAGCTGGAGTCCAGGCAGCGCCATCAGGGCTGTCAGCTGACACAGAGCTCACAGGGCACGGAAGATTTGCCAAGAAGAGGAGTCAGTTTAGACCTAGGGTCTGAACCCACAGGCCATTGGTGGAACAGCTGCTTACTAACCAGGTCACTAGCACTGCCTCCCCACATCAATCACAGGATGGAAATGAAAGTGTAATGCAATTTAGTCTTCGGAGCCCATTAAATGTTTTATCTTTCTTTCTTTTCTTTTTTAAATGTTTTATCTTTCATCAAAGAAACATCTGGCAGACAATAATATTAAAACCATTTACCTTCCTTGTATCCGTGGCTAATTCTACCCACTCAATAGCTGGAGTTATTCTTGATGATTGGGTCAGCTTCAGGTGGTTTTCTGGATTTCCACCTAGGACACGGATATCAGCAAGGATGGCAAATGGGATCCATAGTGGGTAACAGTGGGGAAATTGTGGCAGTTGTCAGGTTTGTGCAGAGAAGACTTTGGTAGGGGGATCGCTTCTAAGCTACCATGCCTTGATTAACTGGCATTATGTGCAGCAGTTGGGGGGGGTGTGCGTGTGTATTTGATGCATGCCCTTTGTCATTTCTGCATAGTGATTTTCAGCTAGATTGGCAGTGACACTGGATCATTAAACCAACAGGGGATTCTGAGTCTTCCCAGTGGGAATTACAGTTATGCCTTCCATCCTCATAATGCTGTGGTCTCCTTCTGGGTCTTGGTGTGCAGCCCCAAGTGAGCATCTGTCTTCTCTGGGAAAGTTTTGATGTTTGACAGAGAGTCTTAGAATGTTTCCCACGAAAATAGGAGGCGAGTGGTTTGTTTACGGCCAAGCAAGGTAAGAGGCAACCCACGTGCTGCATGTGCTATCCCTGTCCTACTGTGTGCAGTACACACTTCCTGCCTGACACTGAGTATATATGTCTGTTACTGGAACAGTGTCTGGTGTCTGGAAATAGAACCCTTTTCCTTTCATTTGAATATAATTAATTCTGTGCACACTGGTTTTAACTTTGACCTGGTGGTGGTATTCCTCTCATATGAAAGAGTGCATGTAGAAGGCTCTAACAATTTTAATTCCCAAGATCACATCCCAGCTGCTGTTCCTACTTAACCATAGCTACAGGGTAGGAAGGGGTACTTTTCAATGTCAGTCCACCTGAGTACAAGCTCATTAGTGACCAGTAATGTGCTGTATAGTTATTTTCCTCTGCAATGCTGGGGATGGAACCCAGATCCTCATACATACTAGGCAAGCACTCTACTACTGAGCTACATCACCAAGCCCGTATAGAGACTCCTGGTTGCCTATTCTTACCCGTTGCTTTTATCCTTGCCTGACCTCAGCGTCCCACTGTAGAGGGTGAAAAATCAGATACATCTTTAGCCTTTCTTGTGGTAGGGGGTGGTCAAATGACTCAGAAATGGCCAATAAAACATGAAGAAAAATCTGTTGGGAAGGGGATGAGAGAAAATCAGAGATTCTTGAGAAATATTTGCTTCCTTGAATAAAACAAAGCAAGAGAGGCCTTCTGATTGTACTGACAACTCCTAGCTCCCTTCCTTGATGTGCTTATATGTGTTTAAAATATGTGGAGCACTGCCTGCAATCATGTGACCACGACAAACTAAGCACCTCAAAAGGCTGAGAGGCTAAGTATAACAGATGGAAAAATGGGATGCCTGTTAACATATCTGAGCCACTAAAATCTACTCCAGGACAGCCTATGTCTGGGCTTGCTAAACAACAGATATTGTGGTTTAAATCACTAATAGACTTTATGTTATTTGAATCGGAACATATGCTAATGGACATGTGATTCCATTTTTGTTCTCTTCATAGTACTTTGCATACAGCCAGCTTATTAATGTGAATTGAATTGGAAAAACTGGTCCCTTGCCCTGCAGCCTCCCTGTACCAACATCCACATGCATATTCTCAGTTTATTCTGCCACCCAACCAATTTCTCTTCCTACCTGTTTAGTTATTACTATCAAGGTGGTTTGTTTCTTCCTTTCCTTACTGTGGAGATGCTACATGTTTTCCAAATGTGAAAGCTGCTTGCTATGATAGACTGCCCACTCCAGTTTACTCATCTCCATTACAAAATTATGACTACAAAGGGACCCAGCCACACTCTCAGGACCTAAGCTCTCGCTACTAATACACAGGAAGCCCACCATGCTTGCTGAGCTGTGAAAATCCAGATGGTAGGAAGCAGGTGAGTAACGAATGCCATGCTGTCCCCATTAACATGCGCGCAGTTTCCACAGGATGAGCAAATCTCCAGCGCTAACCTGGCTTAAGACAAGCCAGGGAGAGGCTGGTTGATGGAAATTACTTTTTATTGAAAACAAGTTCCTGCAACATAGAAGCCTAGAAGAGAGATTTCCTGTAGTTGGAACAAAACTTGCCCAAAGGGCAATGAGTTCTAAAACTTATTAAATCTGTAAGGACAGAAAAATCCAGCGGGACATTGATAGCTGTCCAGACTTGCCTGCATGCCTGTGTTTCACTGTGGAATCTGCTTTCAAGGTGTTTACCATCTGTCACTTGCCTTTCAAAAAGCAGAAGAGTAATTAACTGCTCAGGCAAACACACATTCTGTCAACCATTCCTATCTATTATCTGCACAACATGGGATATCAACAGACAACCTCAACATCATTAGGACTTCAAGATCCCACATCTTTGGGGGAAAGGGACTCTTGAGCAGGCACTGTGCTACCCAAACAGACCTCAAATGGCATCTGTTTGGTGCATATTTGGTCAGAAGTTTTGCTGGGCCTGATGTTCTAAAGAAAGTCATGGTGCCTACATTGTGAAAGCTAAATTTCTCCCTATTTATGAGATGGCTCAGATATCACTCAGCAGTCTTGTGTGACATCTGTCAAAGCACATACAGATCCCTTAATTACATAGCCTTCTTACGTCCCTAACTTCTCCATCATCAGTTACCATCTCTTACATTACTGCTTATCACAATGGCATTAGCATCATTGTAAATACCTGTCTTACTCTCTAAACTGTAAATGTCACAAAGGACAAACTTGCACACCACTGCAACCCCTGTGCCTAGCTGAGTATCTCAGCATTTAGCAGACACTTCTCAATCTTCTTCTTTAGTGGACTGCTGAAGGAGAACCCAAGAGAGCCAATATCAACATGGACCAACCTAGGGAGAATGAATAACTTTAAACAAAGAATTAGCAAATAAAATATTTCTATTGGATGGATGTAGAAAACACTTCAAGGGATGTGAGGCAAGGGGAATTTCTTACTTGGAATGGTACTTAATGATTATAACACTAGGTAGACTGATCAGGAAACAGAAGGAGCTATCCTAAAAGATCTTTGTAGCATTTGTAGGAAATTAGGGACCTAAGAATCATAGGAAGTAGAAGCAGCTGGGTTAGTGAAGAAAGGACTCCAAGGTACAGTGCTCTTTGGGAGAATAATGGAGATGACTATTAAGACAGTCTAAGTAAATTTTGAGCAAATAAGCCTGAGATGAGAGAACCCTGTTTAATGAATCTATATAATACGGACTGGATACAGGGATGTATTTGGAAAAAATGTCCAAAACACAACTGGTGTTTGGACTCAAGAGCACTCATTTTAGAGGACTGAGGAGAAGAGTTAGACTGGGATAATAGCAAACATTCCTTAAAAGGAAGGTAGTTCAAAGATTGTAATAATGGAGGTCTTTGAGCTACAGAAAAAGAATTTTTTTAAACTTAAGAGGGCCTGTAAGAAGTCGCTAATACAACTTAAGGTAACACATCTCTACCATATCCCTGTATTCAAAGGAGCTCTATTCTTTGTATATATGACAAATTAAATGCTGCACAAAATATGCTCTTTCTTGGCCTCCAGATGGATCTGAAGAAATAAATGAATAATGTAGTAGGAAAAGAGTTGGAATCTTTCTTCTAAATTACAGTCTCCATCAAACAAAATAAAGACACTGCTGCTAATAATTCACAAAGCACTGTGCTATGATGGTTCCCAATGGTTTAGCAAAAACAAACAAACAAACAAACCAAAACAAAACAAACAACCCAAAAACTCCCAGATGAATTACTTAAAGTCTCTCACTGTTTATGGCTGAAAGTTGGAGTATTTTCAATAATACGTTAAAATATACTCTCTTTCACATAATATGTGTGTTTTAAAACAGTTGAAATCAATATCAGATACACAGTAGGTAAACAGTACAAGGTAGAATGAATAAACTAATACTGATTTTCTTCATCAGCAGGACCCAACCTGTAATAAATATTCATGAGGTAAAGGCAGTCTACTGCGTAACTACTGTTTATTTTCTGTCCATGGACAACTGGATACTTAGAAAATATTTGACCATGTAATTCAGATACAGATGCAAACTATTAAATGTAGAAAAATCAGGGAGGACTCAGTATTGATAGATTAATTCATGAATCTACTAATCACCCCAACTATCCATTGAGCACATTAATATGTGTCAAGTATTATTTTGGGTATTGGAGATATCAAATAACAGATAAAATATCTATCTAAAAGGAAGTTATGTTTAAATTATAGGAAAAAGATAGTAGTAAACACAATAAATTGTTATATAATATATATTTTATTGTATTATTATACACATTATTAAAAACAAAAAGCTGAGTAAGGGAGAGTCACATGCTGGAAGTTGATGAGAGGCTGTGATTTATAAAGGGGGTTCACAGTGAGGGTGTTCACTGTGAAGGGATCTATATGAGGAGTGTTTCAAACAGAAGGGATGCTGGGACACTCCCAAGAGGGAAGCATGCATGTCTTAGGGATCCAGGAGGCTAGAGCAGGTCAAGCCAGCAAAAGAGGAGGAACGAGAAAAAAGAGGCTTAGATAATGTAGCCTTGTAGACCACAGCAAGCACTTCCGCTTTTGCTATAAGCAAAACAGGCACCATAACATAATGAACTTATATTATCAAACTGTATACCTAGACATAGTTAAAATAGTAAATTTTTATGTTATAGGCATTTTGCTGCATTTTAAAAAAATGTTAAATGAAGCCAGGCAAAGTGGTGCATGTCTGTAATCCCAGCATTTTGGAGGCTGAGACAGGAGAATCGCTATGAGTTAAAGACAAGCCTGTGCGACACAGTGAGTTAGTTCCAGACTAGCTTAAACTACATAATGAGGTCCCATTTCAAACACACACACACACACACACACACACACACACACACACAGCCAGGGATTTAACACAGTGGTTCAAGCACTTGCCTGGTAAGCACAAGATCATGAGTTTAATCTGCAGTATCAAAACAAAACATCTCTCTCTCTCTCTCTCTCTCTCTCTCTCTCTCTCTCTCTGTCTTATCGGAAAAAAGTGAAATAAAGGTTGTTGGAGATTATTGTGATGGGTTGTTGGGTTGTCAGGAACCAATGCTGGGAGAGACTGCAGAGGGTATAGGTAAGCTCAGCAACTGCACAGGATTGAGGTAGTCTGGGTACAAGGTGGTGGTGGCTCAGACCAAGGTGCTGGATGCAGAGGTAGAGAAGTACTCAGATTCAGGATATAGGCTGAAGGGCAGGCTGTCGGGATTTGCCAATGGACTGATTCTAGGTTATGGAAAAACAAAACAAAACAAGGAATGAATCAAAGAAAATACAAGGTTTCTACCTTGAGCAACTGGCATATTGGAGCTGTTGTCATGGAGACTGGGAGTTTTATGGGCAAAACAGGCTTTTGGAGGTGAAGACGGCATGTTTAGTTTCACTTGATCTTAGCCAAAAGGCCAAGAAGTGATGGCATGTTTAGTTTCAAGCATGGGAAATGTGACAAGGAGCTGGGCACAGTGTTGCACACCTGTAATCCCAGCACTCAGGAGGCTGAGGCAGGAAGATTGCTGTGAGTTTGAGGACAGCCTGGGCTACACAGTCAGTTCAAGGCCAGTATCAGCTGCATAGTGAGGGCCTGTCTCAAAACAAAATAAAAAAAAATAACAGCATTCATAGGAGTTTGGAGTTCAGGAGAAGGACTTGAGCTAGTGATATAAATTGATGAATTATTAGCATTTGGATAGTATGTATTTAGAGAAAAATTAAAGTCATAATAGCAGATGAAAATTCAGAGTCTATATAGTAAAGGGGAAGCAGCAGATCAAGAACTGAACCGTGGAGCACTTACTAGAAGAAGTTGGGAGAAGTCAGAGGAAAGCAGAAGGAGCAACCAGGGAGATGGCCGGGAAGTTAAGAAAGCTAAGCATCAGGGGTGCCAACCGAACAAAGGAGTGGTGACCATGTCAGAACCTGCTGAGGGGCAAAGCAGAAGGCTGGAGTTGACCCTTGGACTTAGCACTGTGGAGCTTACTCTCAACTATGACAAGGATCATCACAGGGGAATGGTGGGAAGTGGATTTCAGAGAGAATGGGAAGAGAGAAATTGAAGGTCGCAACTATGAACAACCCTTTCTAGAATTTTTGCTGCAAAAAAAATTAGGCAGCAGGTGAGTGGGTTGTGGTTTAATGGTAGAGCACTGGCCTAGCATGCATGAAGTCCTGGGTTCAATCCCCAGGACACATGCAAGAAGAAAAAAAGGTGTACACAGGGTCAAGACAAGGCTTAAAAAAATAGTATTCGAGAAATGTCAGCAGGTTTATATGCTTGTGAGAACATACTTATATGTCAGTGAAAAAGTTGCCTCAGCTAGGAGAAATGAACAGTGATGAAGAAAACAGGTGGAATTGCTGAGTGAAAATGAATGTATGAGTGATGAACTGGTAACCAGGACTGGTTGTCACTGACAGCTGAAATCAGATAGTACAGGCTCCATTTCTACTCACAACAAAAAAATGGACAGTAACAAAAATGCTGTTGAAACTCGATCTTCAGATAGGGCTTCACAGGACTCCCAAAACATCTAATATTCTACGGGTTTCTTCCACACTTGAGAGATCCAAATGAAAAACTCTTGTTTTCCTTCTTGTTTTTTCCTCCTTCTCGTGCTTTCCCTCTTCCCTTCTCTTTGTCCTGAAGCTGAAACAAAGGACCCTGTACTTTTAGTTACTTCCAATGTGTCTGCAAAGTAAGAGGAGCCTGCTTACCTGAGTGAACTGCAGTGTGGTGAAAAGTCTACACAAGATCACTTCCACATGGGTAGCCTGACCTCCTTATGGCCTTTCTTGAGAAGCTTTCACCACTACGCCTAATATCTGATAGAAACAAATCTTTCAGAGAGGAGAAAAAACCCACACACTCATCCTTGACCTCTGGAAGATTTATACACTTTGCAAATGGCCAGACCCGGGTGATGGTGCCAGGAACTTTCCAAGTTGATTTGTAGATCACTCTTCCAGGAAGCCAGTCTTTAATGGAAAACTTTTCTAGCCACACATTCCTTCACTATGGCATGACTGCTGGGAAAAGATTGCAACTGTCATGAAGAAGACTCACTGAAATTAACTAGCTATTGTCTTGGCTTCAGAAGATTTCAGTGTAAGCGGAAAAGATCTCAATATTGTCTCTGAGGGAAGCAGACTTTTCTACTGAGTTCCTCACTGCAAGCCAGCCCCACTCCAGACCTTCTTCACACACTCTCCTCCTAAAACCATATCTGTGTCCCCTGTGTTTTGGGTTTTATCTTATGTCATTTAATCACCACTCCATGACTTCAACATGTCCCCCCATGTTTTTCAGATATGGAAATGGCTCAGAGTGGTTAAATAACTGGCCCAAATTTTCAAAATTAATAGTGGAGGAGCTGAAATTTTCACCTTATTCTAGACCTAAAACTTACTTTTTCAACCAACCTCTTGGGTCTTGACTCTGTCCCTCCATGTCTATTACATAGTTCTTGCATCTATTTTTTTTGTCTATAATTCCTTTTCAAAAACCCCTTTTAAGCTTTTCACTCATAGCTGTAGATTTTACTTATGAGAATGGCAGAGTTTATCTCCCAGACTCAACTTTTTAACTTTTTCATCCTTGTCATATACCTAATATTTTAGTAATGTTTAATTCTTCAAACTGAGTAAAAGTCTTTGCTGAGCAACTTTTGTGCCATTTCATTTACCTGAGACATTTTTCTCCATTACTTGTGCTTGCTTACATTTCATTGTCCTAGACAGTATGTCCCTTGAGGGCAGAATTTTATTCACTAGCATAGGGTCTGGTATCTAACAGGTTTGAAAAAAAAATACCTGTTGACTGGCTGAATGAAAAAATTAATACAATGGGTCCTTCAAGACTAACTCAAACCCCGCTTGTCCCAAGAAGTTCTCCATAAGCTCCCTCCTCCGACTGGAAACAACTCCTTCCTCCTCACAACTCCTACAACTCTCTGCATTTCATATGTTACCTAGGACTTTCTCACTTACAAGTACACTTGTTCTACTTACTGAATCACATTTCATTAAGGGCAGAGTTCCTCTTTCACTCCTCTTTGACTTCATCAAGAATAACTGCTGTTTGATGAACAAAGAGCCACAACCTAAACCCTTTTCTAATAATACAATTTACTGTAGATCTTGATTTTTTGGGGGAGGGTGGAAAATTTCAGAACTCTTTGAGGATATAACAAAAGCTATAAATCCTTTCCTCACAAAGATGTGTGTGTGTTCATATAGATGTGAAGTTCTGTATCACAATTTCAGAGTGTGCCATATGCCTGGAACTTGAGTGGGTTCTGAGATTATCATTCAACACCTATACAATTTGCGTGTACCTATTTTTACCTATAGAATCTCTCAATCTGCAATTTAATTTCATAGAATTTGTTCTGTTTCTCCTTCCTACCAAGATCCAGTTGAAAATTTGCCTCTGTTAGGTACCAAGTGAGAATTATTTCCATTTCAAGTGTCACTAACCTAGCTGGCATCCACTTACAAAACATGAATCATTTACATTTGATTATGGTACAAACATTGATCAATGGCTTGTACATACTGAGTGTATACATTGGTCCCCTAACTAGATTATAAGTTCCCTGAAGACGGAATCATATTTATTTTAATAGAAAGCATCTCTCCTAGCACCTAGGATCACATACTGTGCATAGGAAACATGACATAAATGGTTCACAGCTGGAGATTTAGGATTCTTATAGGTGTGATATACATGACAGCTCTCCCTAAACTTAAAGTTGCATACGGTTCATTTTGCCTACAGCTTACTATTATTTTTAATGGTTCATGGCTATAGAGACATATCTGAAATAAAATCAGTTTTTCAGAGATCAAGTACTGAGGCCATTTTTAGAAGCACTGCTTCAACATAGCAAATGGGTAAGATATGGAAATTGGATCTTATTTTTGAATTTCCAAGGACTCTACTTTTGGGGAACATTTCAAGTAATATTTCCAAAAGCCTAAGTTATGGCTGTGGAGAGAATAGACAAGCTTAGGGCCTTAAAACTTTAATGATTATTAAATGCAGTAGCAAAATTCCTTTCTGTCCAGTATACCACAGCTGCTACTTAGCTGTGAGTATGATGCATTGATAGTTTAATATTTTTTTCAGGTAACTAAAGGAATGAAAGCACTAAACCCTAAAGATTCAACATGGACAACATTACACCTACTGCTCAGTCAACTGAACTTAAATTAGTAGCAAAATATACCAGAGGAATAATTCTGAGGAAGTTTTGGGGTAGTACACATTTTTGGTAATTTAACACCAAGCAAGGTATGTGGACTGGCCCTTTCCTACCTCTCAAACATCATCTTAAACTACCTTCTGACTCCCTGTTTTCATATTCCAGTCCTATTTTTGCTTGTAGGATCTCAAAATTTCCCTGCTTTCCTCTACTTTGAGGTCTTCAAACATTATGTTCCCTCTTTGTCTAACCTACTACCCTTTGTCTCTTTTCTCTGACTACCCTGTCTTCATTTTCAGAAATATCAGTTTAAATAGCACCTGCTAAGAGTGGATTTTTCTGAAAGCATGTTTCAAAGTCTCTCTCCATAGCTGTTCATAGTACTCTGTGCTTTTCCTTTAAAACACCCATCAGAATTCATCATTTTGTGTTTGTTTGTGTTTATTGTTATTGACTGTCTCTCTTATATGGCTTGCATAATTAATCAGGGCAAGGAGCATAGCTTTTTTTTTTTTTGCCACAGTGTTCCAGGTCCCTATGACACAGAGTAAACATGCAACCAGTGTTGTTCAATGTATAATTTCTTAGAATATTTATTAATAGCTGTTTCCAGACTATTGCATATTCTCTAATACTGTTCACACTTACACACAGTGGGTGTAGCAGACCTATGGGATTATGAAAATTTAAAAAACAAATCTACATTTGAGTCATCCTCTTTAATAAAGTCTACTCTTAGCTAATCAGATACACAAAAACCTATACATTAGAAAATGTACACACGCCCTTCTGATACTTAAATTCTAGCGCTTGACTGAGACAGCCCCACCCTTTTGATTTTCAGGAAGAAAGGCGAGAGAACACAGAGACTGGGTGGGAAGATCTTTATATGCCAAGAAGTCTGACCCACTGAACTATTTCAGTCAAACACGCAGTTTGAATTGGATTGCCTGACCGCTGAGAAGGGATTTCTGGATTAGACAGTTCATTAGTGGCTGAGCCAGCTTTGAGGGGCTGTCGGTCTTTGCCCTGAACGCCTGGAGTGAGCAGTGACACGGCAAGGGCTGCCTGAGTGACAGCTGCCAGGGGGCCTCCTGGAATAATGGCGGAGACAGCAGCCACCCAGAGGCATCAGCCAGGCCATTAGGCTTAGGAGACCGAGCTCCACACAGCTGAAAATGTGGTTTGCTGTCAGCCAGAAACTATGCACTGAGCACCTTCTACATGCCTAACCCAGAAAGTGTTCTAAGGTGGCCAATAGCAGTCCCTACCACAGCTTTGCTTAAAGCCTCAGCGTTTACTAGGTGGCTAATCTTAGACACTTATTACTTAACCCCTGTCTTCTCCCACCTACCTAGTCTGTAAACTTGGGATAATGACTCATACACCAAGGATTACATGAATATATTTATGCAAAGCACTTAGAATGGTGCCTGACACACATAAGTATGAGTTCCCAGAATAACACTTTACCTAGAAGCAATGTAGCAAATGATTAACATGATGATTAGATGTCAGAAAGATATAATTCAGCTCTGCTGTTTATAAGCGACATGCCTTTGGGTAACTTACTTAATCTCTCTGAACCTCAGTTTATCTGTAAAATAAGGATAACACTGGCACTATTTTGGAGAGGAATTATGAGGGTGAGATGAGAGAAGTAGGATAAGCAGTGGGGTACAGTGCCTGGCACCTTGCAGATGCTCAGTAACTACCATAGCATCTTGTTCTCCCCAGTGGCTCACTCCTCCAGGTACCAGAGAAGGCAGCACGAGCCTCCACAGCTCCGCATAGTGGGGCCAGAATCCCGAAGTACAGCATGTGGGTCACATCTCATTAGCAGAATTGCTTAATTTGGGCTTCTTATATTTGTTAACACTGAAGTGTTAGCCCACACAAAATTTTCCAGTTTTTTGAATGAATTGCCAACAGATAAAACTGACAAAGTTTTGTTTTGAAAAATCTACATTTGTCAGTTTCTTTAGAAGAATAAAAGAGTGGCAGAATTGAGATGGCATTCCTGGAGAGCCACTTCTGGCTAGAGCTGGGAAGAAGCAGACCCCTACAAAAGTGCACGGTCTTGAATTAATTGCATCGTCAACCATCTTGCAGTGTACCTGAAGCCTTGAAGCTGACATCAGTGGCCATTTTTACTGCTGAGTTTGTCCTACCTCTCTGTCCTCATCTTTTATGTTCCGTGGCCTCATAGGTATCTGAGTCAGCAGCTGCTCATCTGGATTGTTCACTGGTGCCTCTGCACACTGGTCCCAGGAGAAGGCTGCATGCAAAGGAGTAACACCTTTATCCACACTGACTCAGGCTGTTTTTCTGAGTGCCGGTGACTGAGATGAGCACACTGCTGGAGAACAGCCTGTCACGCAGACACGGACCCCATTTGTTCACTATTCACCTGTCCCGAATCTTCCTCAATTCCATTTGCACTGAGAGCAGAGGCTATGGAGCAAGGGATGGGGCTGCTTTACAACAATGCTTTGGAGTTGAGCTCTCTAGTATACATTCTGTGGCTTGCCAGTTTCTTAAAACGTGGTTCCTGGGGAGAAAAGTGCTAAACACTTTCGGGAAATAGCTCATATAGTATCCACCATGTTGAGGCTTTACCGGGGCAAATAAAAGATATGGAAGTCCTCTAAGGAAGAAATTCACACTTAATTCACACATTTAACAGATATTTACTGAGTATCTACTAAGTGTCAGGTATTGTTGTTTTGGTACTGGGGATTTAGTACTCACAGAAAATATCCTTGAATTCAGGTAAATTGTTCTAATGTGTTTCCAAATTTATGTGACTATAAAATGTTGCTGAAAAATATTGCTTTACATATCATCCACGTATCCTATTGGTGATCCTAATTCCAGAGGGTCCTCATGATAGTGGAACAATGGAAACTTTTCATCTCCATTAATGCGTTAAGGATCACGAGACCACTCCAGAACATTTAGTTGGAGAAACACATGATTTTTTTTCTTGAAAAATCAAACAGCTCGCTAGGGCAGCCTTAGTCTGGGATGAAGCACAGCCCCACCTGGGACCTCAGATTTGGCAAATGTTTCTGAGGACATCACAGCACTTCCAAGGCAGAGCTGCCTTTCTCTACCCCTAATATAACCCAGCTGAAAATGTATTTGTTTTTCACTGTTTAATCTTCTGCATCACCCACTGTTGATTAGATTTAATTAATTTATGTTTCTAATGCATTTAGAGACTCCAGTGCTGTAGCAGGAACATTTTCAGACAGCATCTGGCCACCAAATGGATTGATTACCTTGTCTGCAGAAGTCTTTCAAACATCTGGGGCCTGATTCTGTGAGGCATCCAGAAGCTTTTTCAGAGGCAAGAAAACCCTCACCGAAAACTGAGGGGAGAAAGAGAAGATGCTGGAAATAGGTAGGGTTTGCTTTGATTTACAAATCTGGATGCTGGCATTCCTCCAACATGAAATCGCATTTTGTTGCTCATTGGCACCGTTTCAATGGCGCCAAATAGACTGATCTGAATCTATTTTGTTCAACATAATCAGAATCCACCAGGCCCAAGCCCAGGCTGCCACCCTGTGAACTTCTTTGGCACTTCCTTCTGTATGGAAGCACTCGTTGATTGTTAAGATGGAACATTTACAGAAAACATTTAGAGAGGAGCACTTTGCGCTCATTCATTCAACAAACATTTATCGGAGCCCACTGTGTGCCTGGCACTGGGCCATGTGCCCCCTTCATTAGCTGCTCTTGGCAACTACCCTGCAAGTTAGGCAGGCACTGCTCTCCTTATCTAACAGATAGGGTTGAGTAAGATAAAAAAAATGGCAGTGACTATTAATTTTAACATGAGCATTCCTAATAAAAACTACAAAGATGCATCTGTTTATATACATATGGCTCCATGCTAAGTACTTTACACGCATTAACACATTCAACCCTCAAATAAAACCATAAGGTAGATGTCATTATTATCATCACCCCATTTTAGAGCTGAGAGTACTGAGGCTCTGGCAGCTCATATGACTTTCCCTCAGTTACCCAGCTTGCATTTGGCGAGCCTGACTTCTAACTGGCTCTTAGCCACTTGCCTTTCTCTCCCTCCAGATACCATTTAATGAAGACTACGGTGGGTTATACATTATCATAGGAGCTGCACTGTGTTACATTTTAATTTACACACTGCGCCTGTACAGTAAGTACTATTATTCCTATACAAAGGAGTTCTAGCTCAGAAACAGGGAGAGCTAACCAAGGAGCTCTGGCTGGGCTCATGCTTGCAGATGGATGAAGCCCACTTGTTGCTGACTGAACCTGCTAATAGAAGCTAGAAAACTGGTGCTGGGAAGGGAACGACTTTCTCAAGATGCACTAGGACCTGGTGCACCTGGAGAGTCAGAGGAGGGGGTGGCTTGGCCAATCACTCCAGAAAAAGAGAAGCTAAAGAACGTACAGAGGTAGGTGAAAGATGTGGGATACCTCATTTCCTGAATGGGTTTTCTGATTCAGGTTCAAAGGGAAATGACTGACAACCAGGTGGATGCCCACGGTATAAACTATAATAAAAAGCCTGTAATGCTGAACATCTGAAACTTTCTCAACAACAAACACACACTGCTACGCAACCGGGCTGCCACCATGATATGTCTGTGTTGAAGGAAACTGGTTCCTGTGACAGAATGCAATTTACTGAGTCTGGTCATTTGTCTTGTTGGAATAACCACTTATCTCCTCCTACTGTCTCACCACTGTCTTAACATAACTTCTCTATCTTCTGTGGACCTTTCTGCGTATTCCCTTTCTGCAGGGAGCTGTCCCCAGCTCAGTCTGTCCTTTGCTCTGGATAACCCCCATTGATCAGCCCTTAGACTGGCCATCTTTGCCTCCTGGAAGCCTTTCTTGACATCTCTAATGTGGGTTAGGTGACTGTATTTTCTCCCATTGCGGCATTTATTATAGTAACGTAATTGTTTATTTGTTAGTCTTCCCCTTGAGAAAGCACACTTGGTACCACTGTGTCATCTGTGTCTGAGTCTGGTACATAATAGGTATCTAATCAATAGTGAAAAGGGAAGGATTATGAATCTCACAATACCAATTTTGGCTGGCCTCTCTGTTTGAAATCTCTTTCTTTTACCCTTCGTGCTATACCACGAAAGTCATTAAACTTCCCCTTACACTTCTACCATGTCATTACTCTTTATATAACTTCTTTTTTTAACAAGGAAGTAGAAGTTAGAATAGTGGTCGTCTCTAGGGGCAAAAGGGAGTTAAGAGAGGGCATGTGATAGCATATGGGGCCCGAAGTATCCTACAGTGTGGTCTGGGTGTATGCTTGTGCAAAAAGCATTGAGAGGAACACTGTAGACAAACATTCTTGTAAGCAGTTACCATTTCAGTATACATAGATCAATCATTTGGGACCTCCTTGGCCCAGAGTTCATGGTTTCTCACTAATGGGTCTAATTACTAATATACTTGTTCAACTTCACTTTTTACAAATGGATGCTGTGGTCTTGGGCTATTCTCTTTCTTATATTTATGCTTAAAACCATAATGAAAAATGTTTATTCCCTTCATTTTTCTTTCCAGAAGTTTTCCCCACTCTTGAAGCATCAAGGCAAATCTATCCTCTGTTCCAACAAATCCATAAATCTCAGTAACCTGTTTTTTCTCTGAATCCTTGAATTTTCTGTCTGGTTTATTCATTCATGCCAAGATTTTCTTAAGATGATAAGCTCCATGAAGACAGGGATTTAATTTTGTTTTAGTTTTTATATTTAGTAAAGTTTCTGGTGCAATAGTAGCTTATCAGAATGTATTTCTTGTGACTATACTGGGGGCCTACTGATGTGGCCAGTCTCTTGGTAGCTCTGAGTTTGTGTGGAGACTAAAAAGCCAAATTGCTTAGGTCTTCTAAAATGAAAACTTAGTGATGTTGCTAAGTCCCTGGACTTAGGGCTCACATGAAGTTTCAAAGCCAGGTTTTGCAATACATTGGCTTTGTGATCTAGTACAATAAATGGCCACTATCTCCCCTGAGTTTCCTTATATAGAAAAGAGGCATTTTCCTATGGGTCTGTTTTAAAAATTACATAAGAACATTAGTATTTTATTAGATAACACTTATTAGTCATCTTGCTAAATAAAATGTAAGCATATTCAAATAAAAAACCCATGCTTTCAGTGTTATTATGGAAAGATCCAGCACAGTCATTGACTCACAGGAACATTTAACACATAATAGGCATTATTATCAAAGCTATTAAAAATAAATGTATAGTGTCAGAGAGACATAGGATTTAGAAGGTAAAAACATGTAAAGCAACAAGAGTGGCTCTGTGAGTTATACACATGTGCATGCAAACATAGAGCGAATTTAATCTATAATCATGTCCCATTAACACAGTCCTGAAGGCAAGAGCTGGCCTCTGATTTTACATTTTTAGTGTCTTTGAGAAAATTATGAAACCATAGACATTTTAAAATGGTATACAAAAGCAAGTATGTCCAGGAGCTGGGAAAGCATTCTACTTTAGTTCTTGCTCACAAAAATTCTTTCATCATCATAATTCCTAGTGTTTTCCTTCAAACTTTTGACCTTAGGTGATTGCTTGACAGGATTTTGACAGTCAGGAAGGAAGAGCACCGAGGAGCAAGTTCTCACTGTGTTCTTACATCCTCATTTACAAGACAACAGTTTAATAATTGCAACTCATATACACTCCCATTCATGCAATCAATAATTCATAGCAATTTCTCTGCAGAATTTTCCGTGACAACAGAAAGGGCAAGAGATTTCTTCTCTTCTTTTTGCCCTCCTTTCTTTAGTCATTCCTGGAGTCTGAAGAGCACAGAATCTCAAGAAAACAGTTTCCATGGTGATTTTTCCTTTGAGCACCCAACTGTATTTCAGTCTTTCTGGAGTGTATTAATGCTTCTTATTGCTTTCATGCTAAATATATTGAAGATTAGATTTGATTTCCTCTGCAGCGATACAGTTTTATCACAAAAATGGAAAGCAAAAACACAGCATGAGGAAAACTATATCTTTCTGTTACTATACTAACATGAAAAGGTGTGTGTGTGTGGGGAGAGCATTTTAGAAAAAACAACCAGCCATAGGGAAATGGATGCAGGTGTTGGGCAGGTAGGTTATGCATGCATGCATCTAAATGATGTTAGAAAGCCTGCCTTAGGAAGAAATGATCTTAATTCCTGCATACGTTGAAGGTAGCATAAATTGACCATAAAATACTTAGTTACAAGAAATGCTCTGATTTTTAATGCACTATTCACAGAACAGAAAATATAAATCATACAAAACAAGGAAATCTTCACATGCATAGTATCATACTTTCTTTGTATTTTATTACAGAGAATTTTGCTTTTTCTTAAATTTAAATAATTGGCCTTTTGTTGTCAAACAGACAACCTTCCTAAGACGCCCATAGCAACCTGAATTTCCTGAAATTGAACCTATTGCACTAATACTAATCAACTATTTGTTCATTTTCCCCATTTGATTCTAAAGGGCAGCACCTGTGTCTATACTGTTCACTGTACCTTGAGCCCAGCACAGCCCATGCAAGAAATGGAAATTATAACAAGAAAACTAAGAGAGGGACTTTCGTCTGCTTTGTAAACTATCAGTGGAGTAATATGTTCACAAGAGAAGGAAACTTATGTAAATTAGAAACACTCAGATTTTAGCAACAGGTACTGGCAACAGGGAGTAAATGGTTAAAGGGAAGAGCCCACTCAGCCAAGTAACATTAGGTACCAAGTAACTAGGAAGAAAATTAGGATTTTAGCCAGTTAGCTAACCAGCGAGTATTTAGCATCTATGTCAAACCAGGTATTATGGCCTTAAGTGATGGTGGGGACAAAGACTGAGTACAAGAATAGCCCCTAGGAAGTTTATAGTGTAGGAGGGATTCTTTTTGGATCATACAGGAGGGGGCTATGGCTAAGTATAAACATATATATTGTACCATGTATTATTAATAGTGGTGACAACTAACATTTAACAAGAAACCTTTTAAGTATGCTTCTTAGCACCATATGTGTATAAACTTACTTGACTCTCATACTAAATCTCTGTGCTGGTGCTATTATTTTCCCTTTAAATATAAAGAAATTGAGATTTAGAAAGGATAGGCAACTTGTGCCTGGAAACCACCATACAATTTACTTTTATGAGCTTGACTTTTTCAGAACCCATAATTAACTGAGATCAGTCAGTATTTATCTTTCTGTACCTACAGGAAGCTTTCAGTTTACTTTCGCCTCTTTGACAGTATTCTATTTCTCAGTTTCCTACAGTAAGCATTTATGATTTTAAGTATGATAAAATAGCTCATTCTTAAAAAAGCAAGGATGGGAAAAAGACCCAGATTTACTGAAGGTAAAACTCAGAATTGAGAGGGCAACAAAAATGTCTCATCTCTGATGTTATCCATTTTACTGTGTGACTCCAAAAATGGAATACTTAAGAACGAGATCCTATCCCCATATTTAGTAATAAGAGAAATTTTTACTTACCAAGAAGCAACAAAATGAAATAAGTCTAGTTTTTTTCCCTTTCCAGCAGAGTGAATGGGCCTCAGTGATTATGTTCTTCACATAGCAGGGTCAGGGTGTTAACCAATTTTTGCAGGTCTGTTGGACTCCAGAGCCTGTTGGTTAACACACTGTGCTCCTGCCCTTCCTGGAGAGTAATCTCCAGCATGTTGGAACACTATACTTTTATTGTTAAATGGCAAGGTGAGGAGGCCAACCTGAAGCCCTCCGGGGAATCAGACCAGGATGGAAGCCAGAGATACTCTTTGCATTTTTCAGAGCCTGATAAAGTCTTTGACCTCTCAGTGCAAAGGGGGAGGGGAAGCCCTGGCATCTAGGAGGTGTGAGCTACCAGGGAAGAACACAGATTAGCTGTGTCTTCCTGCTGGAGCGATATGCACAGCACACCAGCCAGCTCCTTTTCCAATCTCCTCATTATTAGTTAATCCAATGATCATAGTTTGTTAATCCTCTATAAATAAAATATTATACACATCATGAAGACATCCCTGATAGTGCTGACAGTGATGACAACAAGTAAGCTAGAATGGCTCACAACAAAAATGGGAGCTTCTCAGATACTGTATTTACAATTATTGCCAATTGTCAATACCTAATGCATCCATGAAGTCAGCAGGGCTGTTTGGGACTTGATGTTTTGTGCAGTTCCTGGAACATAGCTCACCACCGTGGCTATTTTCCCCAGGATTTCTGTTTATAGTACTGGGCAGAAAAGTAAAATGATTTTGCAGAAACCTTAATTATAATGTACTATAGCTATTATTATTTTATTAAACAATTGTTAGTAGAGAGAAGATCAACTTGCATTTCTGTATTTCCTCCACCTCTCCATCTTCATTTTCCCTCACTTCTCATCAAATTTAACTAAGTGACCAAGAGCTACGGTTTGAAGTTGGATGGATATGAGGAACAAAATATTCTGCCCTCTCTATATAGATTGTGGGGCTTGGGGAGGGTCAGTCAGCCTCATTCTCACTTCAGTCTCCCCC
This sequence comes from Dolichotis patagonum, assembly GCA_004027295.1. Taxonomy (NCBI): domain Eukaryota; kingdom Metazoa; phylum Chordata; class Mammalia; order Rodentia; family Caviidae; genus Dolichotis; species Dolichotis patagonum. Next base: position 73,770 of record PVJX010003304.1, on the reverse strand, counting down.
TTTCATCTCGGTAGTTGTGAGCATGAAATGAGATCATACAAATAAAGTAGCTAGCAAAATGCCTGCCCTCTTTTAGGTGCTTACTAAATTTTAGAAAAGAAGAAAAAACCTGAAAATAAATAAGACTACAGCAACAACAAACTAGTGTTCATGGGCTGACAAGAACTTGGGGGCAGTGTGGGGATGTTTCTTGAAATATTTTTTACATTCTTCTAAGGTAAGTTTATTGTCTTACAGTGGAGTTGAACTGATTTTTCTATCTATATTGTTTGCCACAGTTTTCTTCTGCCTTCCAAAATTAGAACTATAAATTTTTCCCAATGAGTTGATGATTAAGGTGAGGTCCAAGGACTCTTTCCCCATTTACTGCTTGAAAACAACCTTTTGTGGATATTTTTGATGGATTTCAGGGATATTTATGACTCAGTCCTCCTGGCAAAGACCTGATGCTGACTCATTCATTACCTGACAGAGAAAGAAGAGGCAGTTGAAATCATCATTCATTTATTCTGCCTCTCAGTCATGGTGAGAGGTCAAAGTTAAGCCACTCAGTATAGGCTGAATATGAGAATCAGAATTTCAATAGCATCCTTTTGATCACCAGAGCAAAATGCATTTCTAACAAACAGGTACTCAGAAAATTCCTTGCAAGCCCTCCTTAATACAAGAGTTGCAGATTGCTAAATGATCACATTCCATTGGATGCCTCAGGCTCCAAACACACAGAAACTATCATTTCCCCACAGAGAAAGAGAAAAAAGAGAAAACCAAGTGGCATTTGATGGAAAGGTAGGATGGACAAGAATAGAACAGCAGCATATTGTGGAATTTCCAGTGACATTTGCCTTGAAAGGGCACCTTTAAATAGTAAAAGGAGTATAAAAAGATATTTATCAAAAATAATAAAGATATATCATTATTACCACAAATAATAGCATAAGATCATTACTATCATACAATGATCTCAGACAAATACAACATCAATAAGTTTCACTGAATGCAAGAAACAGGAATACACAAATCAGTCAATGAAGAAATACTAATAGCTAACAATTGTTTGAGTACTTTGGTCAAGGAATGGAGTACAAATTCTAAATACATTTTTTCATTCAGCCTGCAAACAATTGTACAAGAGAAGTACATTTCTGTACTTCTACATGCTTTATAGCTGGGGATCTCTAGGTTGAGGGAGATTACATATCTCACTTAAGAGCTGAGTGGACTGATTCTAAAGCCCATGTGAAACATTCTTTCATTCAATTAACAAATACTACTACTATAAAAGAGAAGTAACTTCTGTACTTCTGCATATAGTTTATGTGGGGGGGGGAATCCAGGCTGAAGGAGGTTAAGTATCTCACTGAAGAGCACATATTTAGCTGACTAGACGGATTCTAAAGCTCATCTTCTGCTATTGTTGCTTCAGCAAAGAGCAGTGGCATTGAAAATAATGCTATCTATTGCTCATAAATTATTGACATTCATTGCAAAAATTATTTTTAAGCACTAAACACAATCCTTGGCTCTAGATACAGGATAGGTGTGAAATTTGGGGCTAAAAGTGAAACTCTGGATGTCTGTGGACTCTTAACATCTCTTTATAAATGTCAATCAGTGGAGGTGACGTGGCTGCCATCAGTTGACTCACAGTCAATTCTAACAGTCAAGGAGCATACTCAGTGCAAGCCACATGGGGAAGTGGGGCAAGGGTTACAGAATTTCCAAAGCATAGGGCTGGGCAGTCAAGAGCAAGGCTTTTCGTGAGCTACCGAAGATTACCTGAGGATGCTGTCAACAGATATATCTCATAAGATGTGAAATTGATGGAGGAGGAGCTTATTTCTACCTTCAACGCAGTATCTCCAGTGGAGCTAGTACCCTTGACCCAAATTTTAAGTAAATGAGATCTATAATTGCAAATAAATAAATTCTAAATTCATTTTTAAAATGGTTATGAGCTACCCATAAACATTAGGCTGTCAACAGGAAGCATGCAGCCTAATAAAAGACCTAACATTAGAGATAAGATGACGATACTGCGATCCTGTATTAGTGTTGTTCTTTGTGTGCTGGGACTAGTGCTGTGGATCACTCCCTCTGGAGAAAGCCTAGAATCAGCATCCAGTTTAAGAAGGGCACTGACAGACTGGAGGTAGAAAAAGTAAACACACACACACACACACACACACACACCCCTATATTTAGCAGTATATACTATATGTAATTACTATCAGGGGTGAATTCTGCTTGTCAATTCCCTACCTTAAAGATTCTACAATGTAACATTGGGTAGTATTGATCTTTTGTGTTTAATTTTAGACTGAATAATTACACCAAATAATAAAAGTCATAGTGGTGGTAGTGATAGTAGTAATATTGAGCACAGTAGTAAAAATAGCTAGTGTGTACCCAGTTTTTCAGGCACCATTTTTAGTTCCTGCCCCCAACCATCTTTTTTGTTTGCAGTGTTAGTTAGCAGTTGTTCTGCCACTGAGATCTACTCCCTTTCCTTCAGGCACTGTTTTAAAAGCTTTACATATGTTATCTCATACGGTGATTGTGAAGGTTAAAAAAAAGGCACACATAATCCTGTTTTTACAGAAGGAGAAACTGTGTTAAGTGTCCCACAAATAGTATCTCATTAAATTTTCACAGTTACCAGTGTGTTTTATTATTCCTTCTTTACATATGCAGAAAATGAGGCAAAGACTGGCTATTTGATCATAGTCTCACAGTTTATACAATAGGTAAAGTATGAGACCTCACTATTAGGTTTGTTTGATTGCAAGGCTCAAGTTCTGAACTGCTACATTACACTTCTGGTACCAGCAATCCCTTGATCCTGGACACAACATAGATCCTCCCCAATACTGCTTTTCCTACTTTGCCTGCCCCAGTTTGATGGAGATGTAACATATCTTACATTCATTAGCTGTCAAAGTGGATAAAATCAATGCCTACCTCAAAGGGCTGATGTGACAACTGAGATCCTATAACATATGAAAACGGTTTGTGTGGCATCTCCTATATAAAAACCTGAGATCCATTTTTGGGATTTGATCACTGCTTTTCCTACCCTGTCCTCTCTCTGCCAGTGGCATTTCCTACCAGGGATCTAAAGGAAGCAAAGGGTGAACTTCCCAAAAGTAGAAATTGAAGGGCCAAAGGTTAATGTGCAGAAGAGGAACTGAGCCACAAGAGAGGCAAAGGAATAGAATTGTTCAGATCTCATTGCTGGGAGCCACTATCTTTTTTATTATTTGTATAAATCACTTGGCTTTGAAGACACCACAGGCCAAGCCTCTGAGTGTGCCAATGAAAATAAATTGGGGAACACAATAAATAATGGTAAAACCAGGCTGCCAAATGAAGAAGGATTTAGATCATTCAAATCCTAGGCTATGAGTTGTCAAATCCAGTTTAATACTGATAAGTGCAGGATAATAACTCTTAGCAAACAGTCCCCTCCCCCCAGCTCCTCCATTCCCCCGGAAGCCTTCCATCTCCTTTGCCCAGCCCTTGCAAACAGAAAGAGGACCCTGAAGGGATTTGAAATATGAAAAGGGATGGAATATACTGACCAGAAATGAGCCTGAGTTATTATATAATAATCCTAGCTGCCTCAGTTGGGTTTAGAGTAAATATGAAGAGCTAATAGGATGCAGTGAGGTTCAATTAGCTGCAAAAGACAGTCTAAATCATAGCAGGTTTTATATTACTAAATCCGATTGGGAAAAGAGCATCACAGTTGGGTAGAAGGGAAAAATGGAAATGATTAGGGGAACATAAAGCTACGGACATTGCTGGGGTGCCTATGGAGTGGTCTGAAGGTGGAGTTGGTGCAGAGGCACACTCATCAAAACAAGAAACAATGTACTCATCAATTGCCCATTTTTAACAGCTATGGCTGTTCTTGCAAGACTCACAACCACACTCAAGAGACCTGGTCTAGAAGACAGAGAAGCAAGATGCTACCCAATAACACTGGGATGACCAATGATCAGTCACTCGATATAATGCTGGGCTATTTCATTCTTCCAACAAAGGATTACTGAACAACAAATATGTTCCAGGCATTGTTCTAGATCTGAGGATATAACATATTATTGCCTAAGATAGATTGTCAAGGTGACAGTGAAAATTGAGCATTTATATTGTGCCTCACAAGCATTTGACCCCTTAATCCTCACTCTCTTATAATTACTATTAGTGCCACCATTTTGCAATCAAGTAAATTGGAGCTCAGAGTGATAAGTAACTTGTCTGAGATTATGAAAGAAGCAATGATACTAACATTTAGTTCCCATCTTCCATAGCCCCCCTGCTTTCCACTGGTTCCAAATGAGAAGGAAACCATAGCAGCCACTCTGCAAAGTGTGAACCCCTCTAGTGGCTTCCCCGGTGGTCCTGGAACCACTCTTGCTCTGGACGTGAACATAAGTACATTTTTCAAGTGACGTTAGAATGACAGTGAGTTAGAATATTCTGGCTTGGGTGTTGTCTGGACTTGCTGTAAATATCACCATGAGGGCATGAAGCCAGGATTACAGCTTTGTGCTTTCATTCCCGCTGGGTTATTACCTAGGGTGCCTACTTCTGATCACATTTGGGTTCTCCAATGGGTTCCTTTTAGAACCATTGCTTCCTTGTATTCTCTAGTCTTACATTGTCTAATAGATGTAATAGGGATCACGTACATAGTCTTAAATTTTCTAGTAATAACATTAAAAAATGAAATGAATAAAATCTAAGTTTATTTAATCAAACTTATTAACATATCATCTCAATATATGAATATATTAAAAATTAATGAGTTTTACTGTCTTTTTTCATACTATGTCTTCAAATCCTAACATGTATTTCACATGTAGAGAACAGCTGAATTCAATTAGCCACATTTCCAGTGCCCTATAGCAAATGGACAGTGAATTTGAGCTACACTTGTTTGTGTTTACCGATTTGTCCTGACTAGATTTTTATAAGCTGTGCCTTGCAGTGGCACATTGATGGTTTACTTCATGCTAAGACTTGTACTGGGCATTTTCATGCATATGACACTTCATCTTCCCAGAAGTTTTTCAAGAAAACATTATTGGCAACATACCACAGATAAAGAAACTGCAGACAGTGAATTTGGGATCTATATAGGGCTTATATATTTGGTACCGGGAATTGAACTTAGGACCTTGCACTTGCCAGGCAGGTGCTGTACCACTGAGCTATGTCCCTAGCATAGAGATTTTACCCTGTTAACACCTAGCACACTGTCTGGAAGGGAGCATGATTCAGTTTATGGACTGAATAGCTGGCTACTTACCTTGCAAGATAAATGGGGTTTGAATTAAGTGTGCTTGATTTTGAAGTTTGTATTGTTTCATCTATACCACTTTTTATTTTACTTTCTTTTGGCCAATTATTACAGGGTTGTCATAGCCCCTAAGGCAGTGTACCATGATTCCCCAATGCTTATTAAGTATATGGGTCTTTTGTTCTAATCAAATAAATTATTGATGAAATCTTTTTATCTGGTTGTTATATTTATTGGTATCTACCATTTCTCTGACTGTGTTTGTTTAACAAAGAGAATTTAGATGTCTACCTTGACCTAGGGATTGTGCTCCACCTTGGATGTAAGGATCATCAAAATACAATCTTCAACCTCAGTCTGGTTGGAAGACACATTGGTCAGCTTTCCTCTTGTTGAAAAATATCTAACACCCACAATTTAAAGGAGGAGAGAATGAATTTTGCTTAAGATTCGGAGGATCAGTCCATGGTATCATGCTATCATGATGGAAGGGCATGGTGGAGGTCAGCTGCTCATGTCATGGTGGCCAGGAACAAAGCCAGAGAGGAAAGGTGTAGGTAACAGAGAATATGATGGGGAGCACCAGAGCTAGAGAAAGGGAGCAGACGTGTCCAGGGGACACTAGGGAAGTGAGGGTGAGGTTTGTGTTGAAGGTTTCCTTGGATGAAAGGAAGCAAAAAAATCAAAGATGATGGATATGGGAAGGGATTCTAGTCATGTATGTAGAAGGGAAAAGGGAGGAGGGAAAAGGGAAAAAAAGGGAGTTAAGATGTGTTATGTACACATCCTTAGTTAAAAAATGGGAAACTGAAATGAATAGACACTTCTCAAAGGAAATGCAAATTGCTAATAAATACATGGAAAAACATGTTCAACATCTCTGGCAAATTGTAACAACACTGGCCATCATCAGGAACTCAAAAACCAACAAATGCTGAGAAGGCTGTGGGGAAAATGGACCCTTCTACATGTCAGTGGGAATGTAAAACAGTGCAACTGCTAGGGAAATTGGTAGAGAGAGTCTCAAAAAACTAAAAATAGAAATTTCCATTCGATCCAGCTAGTCTCTTTGTAGACATCATCTTGTTATATTTTCAAACTGTTTCCCATCCCGTGAAGCTCACAATCAGCAAAAGAATGCATTGAATGCAGCTTCCCAGGCTCTTTCTGAATTCTGAATCAGATTCTGTAGGAAACTGACTTTAGAATGTGTTTTCCTTAAGAACTCCCCAGGAATTCCTATGCTTATCACAGAGATTTTGAAAATCCCTGGTTCACGGGGAGAAGCACACTTCACAAGGAAGGTTCAAACCTAGCAGAGTTCCTTTCTTCTCCATGTGTTCGTACCTTAGACACTAAGAGAACAGGTGAGTTTAATATGGGGCCATAACTTAATGAAAGTGACTTTTTATCTTCTACAACATTTTATACACTTAAAAACGTACTTATTATCTGAATTTGGACATGCTGATAACAGGGGGAGGGAGCAGTGCATATAATGACTTCGTGGTGTTTTATAAGGTATGACTGAAACACACAGTGAATGTTTAAAACTGAAAAAAATTTACTATGGTAAGAGACACATTGTCATTAATCCCCATGAAAATACTCCTGACTTCAAGTACATTTATCCCAGTGTTCTTGATACTCCTGAGGTAGTTCTGGAAGCCTTCCTCCATGAGTGACTTCGGTTGGGCTGTTGTAACTGCCTCAATATCCTGAATAGATTCAAAATAGTTACCTTTCATGGTCATTTTGACTTTGGGTAAGATCCGTAAGTCACACAGTGCCAAGTCCAGAGAATAAAATGGTTGAGGACTTTTTTTTGGTACCAGAAATCGAACTCAGGACCTCATGCTTGCCGGGCAGGCATTGTTCCATTGAGCTATATCCCAGGCCCTGGGGACATTGTTCTTATGAACCTAACTTTCCATTGTATGGTACAGCATTCACCATATTTCTTTTTATCACATCTCATAAAGACACTCATACAGAACGATTAATTCCACATCTCCTTCGGAGAGTAGGAAATGATGGAAATTATGGAACAAGGGTATTCTAATGAGGGAGAGTATGTATTTTGAGGGGAATTGCTGGCAATGTGTCTTTTGCTGTAATGCAAATTTTTAATGTAAAACATTTACTATGTGTTTTGTTCATATATCCATCCAAATCCAGCCTTTCCAGGAGAATGAAACCCTCTCTGCAAACAGCATGGCATATTTTCTCTTGGAAACCCAAGTATTTTTCCCTTTCTCCCCCTTGTAGAATGCAAGCTAGATTCAATGGCCAGGAGCAAAAACAACCAGGCTAGGGCTTCCTCTCTCAGGAGGTGGTACTCAGTCCTCAGTCCTGAGATCACATCATAAGAACATAGAGTTGCTCTTTACCAAGTTTAGTAGTGCTGCTTACTCTTGGCCTTTCCTAAAAGCTGGGCTCCAATGGTTGTAGGTCATCTAACTTTTAATTCATCCTATCATGTCATGTTTGATACACCCTTACATGTTAATCTGAATTCTTTTTGAAAAAGTAGATTAAAAAAGTATCCTGAGTCAACAATTCTCTTTTGACAAATTGATATCAACCTAGTTTTCAAATACAGACAGTAGACTAAGTGCTGTTTCTATGCTTCTGGTTACAAAATTGCTGTGTGTGTTCATGTGTGTGTAAGGAGAGATGCTTGTGAAGAAAGAATCACTGCTGACTCTTCATGGAGGTACTACGATTTTCTTAATCGAGCCCATTAAACTATCTTTTTGTAATTATCTCTGGGGCCGATCTGTTCATGTAATTGGCTCTGGAGGAATCAAACTTTCATGTTCTTACAAAGGAAATTGTGTATATGTCAGAAGAAAACAGTTTTGAAGAATTACTGGCTAACCATCTCAGAAATAGGTGAGGGGACTTTGCTGTGCTATTGTAAGAGACTGTTGGATTTGGGACTTTAATGCTCCAATAGGTATTTCTTTTTTCTCATGGGCTGCTCAATAAATCTAAAATGTGTGTGAAGTCAGTGGCACAGGGGACTCCACACCATCTGGTGAGGTTGGGCAGGCTACTGCCTGTTTGCTTGCTCTGTGGAAGGATACAGAGTCCTAAGGTTGGAGAGACTGACAAAACTCTCGATGACTTTGGGTCAGCTCTTCTGCTCCTTTGGAATCCAATTGTCCCAATTCCCTCTACCTGGATAATTAATACCTTCACATTGCGGACATGTACAACAATTTTTCGGCAGTGATCTTTGAAGATATGCTTGCTATGTAATGGTATTGTCACCTCTGCAGGTTTTTTTGCAAATTATTAATATGTGTAGGATATAGGTAATTGCTAATGATATAAAAATCATGAAGTGCTAAGAATTAAGCAATAAAGAACAGTGATTGAATAATGATAATAAATAATAAGTGATAGTGTTATTATGAATTGAATGTGTCCCCCTCCTTATGTGGTAGAGTCTTAATCACCAGGGCATCAGAATGGGGTCTAATTTGGAACATGGTCACCACAGATGTGATTATTCAGATGAGGTCATTAGTGTAGGTCCCAATCAAATATGGCTAGTGTCTTTATATAGAGGGGAAATTTGGACAAGAGATAGACATGCATGAAGAGGGAACATCATGTGGACACAGACAGAGAGACACATCTACAATGCCAAAGAATGATAAAGATTGTCTGCCAAGCACCAGAAGTCAGGAGAGAAGCACAGAACAGTTTCTCTGTCACAGCCTGCAGAAGGGACTAATGGTGTCAACACTTTAACCTCAGGCTTCTATTTCCACAACTGTGAGACTGTAAATTTCTGTTTAAGTCATCCAATTTGTGGTACGTTATTATGGCAGCCCTAGCAAATGAATATAATAACACAAGTCAGGTTTTGTGCTCAACATTTTGCTTATATCATTTTATCTTCTTTAGCAATAGACTTTTGGTCCAAAGATTGGTATCAGTTAACTGGCAGGGAGTGAATGGCTGGGTGGGTAGGTGAAGAATTTCTTCTTTTCTCTTTTCATCATCAATAATGGATTGAAACAGAGATTTCAACATATGTTGACCTGTAGGACTTAGGTTGTAATATAGTAATCATATATTCCCTTAATATGTAGCTTTGCCAAAAATTTGTAAAACTATTTGAGGCTAAGACAAAGCATCATATTTGGGACTTCTCCACACTTTTGGTACATGTCAGATGCTCTTTTCAAGAGGAGGAAAAGGTGAGGTGGCTCTTGTATACCTAATGAGAGGGAAGTGATTTTGTTTTGACTTCTGAACTGAATGTCTCTCCCTTCCCCTACAAACCTGAAGTAATTTGAATGTCTCAAGCACCTCAACTCTATCATGCTTCATTTTTTTATTACCATGCTTTAATTTTTCATTATCATTTCCCTTCAGATTCTATTTAGAACTTATTTCAATTCCCCCTCCTGTCAATTTGATTTTCCCCAAGCCTCCTTTTGACAGGCCCATTGCAGTACAAGGAAGAAAACAGGCAAAATCCAAAAGGAAAATGAACTGACACAGCAAGTCATAAGTTAAAATGTGTCCAAATATGATGGTCACAAAATCATTGAGCAAATATTGCTGCCAATCAATCTGCCTCCACAGTGAGTGGTTTGCAGGCAGGATTACCAAGATTAAAACTAGGACCAATGACGTGCAAAAGTGGGCTCAACTGACCTTATTGATTCTTCCCCACTGAGAAAGAATCACAGGTTAGCAGGCAGAAATCAATTCAACTGCATTAAGTTAAGCCAAGTGTAGATTTATTCATACCATGCCTGGAAATCACTTTCTAAAGGGGCAAAAAATTAACTCTAGATAAATATACATGGTGGTTTATAAATGCTTACATAGGTACCTGTTTCTTTTTTCCTTTTTATATTATTTTAAAATCTGAAATAAAATGGAACAGAACACAAACTGTTCCTGCCTTTCCTTTTACCCTTCCCCTGATTTTAGTTCTCTGTGTGTGTTTTAATTAGCATGTGTTTGTGATATATAATGATTATATTTATCATGGGTGGTTGGTACATGTACATAACACATCTTAATTCTTTTAACGTTGCCTTCTCCTCCCCACCCCATCTCTCGGTTCCCTTCCCACTTGCCAAAGATTTGTCTTCTTGTTCTTTGTGCGGACTTGGCTACTTCAGTTGCACCCAGATTTCAGGCTGCAGTAACAGAGCAGGCACACACATTTCTGCAACCAAGGAAGCAATGGAAGCCATTTACTCTTAAGGGAATCATCATTTTTGGCTTTTTAGATTAAGGGGAGCTGGCCCTTAGGCTTCAGTGCACCACAGGGAACAGAGAATTCATTTCTTTCCTCCTCCAGTGAGAACACACAGGCTGGGACTAAAGAGAGCTTTCAGAATGAACAATGGGTGGAAAACACTGCTTTTCCAGCAGTGAGAAATGTGAAATTCCACCCCTATCCTCCCATGTGTCACTAGGGAACCATCCTGCCTGCTCCATCAGTACCGGGACATGAGCCAGGCAATCATTTGTACTCAGGGACTCAGCCTTAACCTAAAAAAAATCACCAGAAGAGCCAAAAGGGGGTTCCTCCTCATTCCTCATCTCTAAGCAACAAAGAGCAACACATTTCCCTGCAAGAAACTATTTGTGGTTCTGACTGAAAATAGCTTAGAGCTTGTTTTGGTTTTTTTAGGCAGACTGTAACCACGTCTAAGCTTGCCTCGCCTGCAAAGATGAGGGTCCTCTGCTCTTGTGGTCACCTTCAGCCACTGAGGCATTTGAATGCATTGATGGGCTTCCAGTAGGCGGCCCATGAGCCAAGAGAAGCATCTTTATGAAACACACACATCAGCCAGCACCACAGAGATCAGGCAGTTAAGAGACTGAGGGCCACATTTACATTTAGTTGTGATTATAAAAGGTCCATTCCCAACTCCATGGGAAAACAGATCATTGGTCCAAAACACTCAGCGCTCAACGTTGGCCACTGAGGCAACAGGAGACATTGATGTCTCCGCAGCCCAATTGCTAGTTGCCCTGCTTCACTAGCTCACAACTCAAAAAGTCAGGAAAGGAGGCAGGGAGGGAAGAGAGAGGGAGGAGAGAAGAGAGGTGAAAGAGAGGGGAAGAAGGAGAGGGAGGGTGACAGAGGCAGAGGCAGACAGGCGGATCAACAGACGGACCGACCAATCCAGTTGAGACAGAATGGAATGATATGGTAAAGAACACTGGATCAAAATCAGCAGGCCTGAGTTATTTATTACTCAGTTAGTTACCCAGGGCCTTGAGCTAGTGATATGTCCATACCAGTACCACGGCTTTCTCAAGTACAAAATGAGAAGCAGAATTTTAACCAATATTTCAAGGCTTTGAGGTGTTTTTTTTTTTTTTTTTGGTCCAAAAAAATAGAATAAGGACAATATTATTTTCAGGATTATTATAGAAGATAATATAAGAAAATAAACACAGTAGCATTTTATAAGCTATTAAATGATACATATATTAGCTACTGCCATAGAGATAAGAGAAGATTCTTCAAGGACTTTATTTTTTATCATAAACATCTTGGCACAATTATCAGAGTCCTCTAAACTCTTGAAGTTACTGCATCTCTTTGAATTTTGCTTTTTCCATCTAAACTTCTGTCCTTCTATAGGACGGTAAAATGGAGTAAAAAGAAGTGTGAATGTGTTTGAAAACCACAAATTGTACTAGAAATGGAAGCAATGATCATGTAGTGAGCTCATTTTGACTTTTGGCACTATGATACACGTGCTGTTAGTCCTTGGCTCTTTGACAGGTTTTAACTGGCCTGGCTACGGATACCATATAGAGCTATTACATGCTACACCTGTGATGCCCATATAGCGTGCTCATCAAGACAATTAGGTTAGGGACCCAGAGAACAGCTCTCACCACTGTGCATAATCCTCCTTGCTTTGAGAGAGAAGTGAACAGCTGCTTTATGGTCTCTCATTTCACTTTCTTGGAGAGAAGTCCCAATCAGATCCACAACATTTATGAAGAAATACTAGCTTTGACTCTGAAATAGTTTATGGCTCAGAAGTTAAAAAAAAGTCCAAAATAAAACAGAAAACAAACCAAACAGTCATGTATGTCAAACATCGGATAAAACAGTTACTTGGTGGCAGCCAGAATCAGGAGCAAGAAAGCTGATCTTTTTGGAGGATGAGCATATCAATTTAGCTCTCCGAGTATTTATTCCTCAGCCTGTAAAAGCAAAGGAGAATGAGGCTTCTGGGGCAAAATGACTATCTGTTCCTAACCTTCTCACTGAAACCACCGAATCTCTTGAAATTTTCTTCCTGGCCACATCCTCTGTTCCCTGTTTTCCCCATCTCTTCTAGGAAGTAGGACTAGTATATTCTGTTGTTTGGATTTCTTTTCACCCTTGGGTAAGACAGCCTGGAGAAGTGATGAGAAGGGGAACAAATCATTTTACTATCGGCCATGTGCCGCTCACAGTGCTCTGCAGTTAATCCTGTGAGATAAAGGTGCTATGGGGATGTTTAAAGCCCACCAGGGGCTATGGCTCGGGAACTGCCACCTAATAAGCTCATATGGCAGAGTATGGTGACAGACTCAGGTCTCTGGGCTTCATCTTTTTTACATAATCTGTGGAAGAAGCATTATTCAAGGGCTACGGACCAGGCTTAGTTTGTTTCTAAGACCTCAGAACCTACCATAGCACTTGTGACCTTATTATGAAATTTAATTTTGAGGAGAGGAAATTCTCAAATTATTCAATATCTTCGGCATATCAAAAACTAAAGGGCGCAGCATCCCATTCTCACTCATCCTCTCTGCTATCACTGAGTCAGAGAAAGTGGCTCTCATTATCTAAAAGTGAGCAGTTTGTTGTAAGACCATTGTGGGCTCATTGGCATATACAGCAGTTTGGAAATCATTCCAGTTGGCAAGATCCCAGTGCCGTGCCTTTTGGTCTGGATCTACTTTGTTCTGCCCTGAAAGAGGTCAAAATGAACCATTTATATCTGTAGCTCCCAATCTATGTGCCAAGGCAGTCAAGGGTATTGTGGGAAACTTACAGGAGGCTTGTAGGGCATTTTAAATGTTGAGGGAGGGCTGTGGGTGTAGCTTGGTGGTAGAAGATGTTCCTAGTGAGCACTTCTGGGTTTTAGCTCCAGAAAAAAAATTGAGGAAATAACAAAGATTTTTAACATCTCCCAGACAATTTGAGAACTACTAGCATGAAGAAACTCATTGTTTTAGCACTAGTGTGCAGTATATTAACTGTAATGCATCCTTGCAAAGCTAGGTTTCTGGCAGTCAATATAATTAAAAACAAGTACTGCATTCAAATCAGTGTGGAACACGTAATTAGGGTGGCAGGATCCAACTGATTCCAAGGTGTGAGAAGTAGTGCAGAGTCTAGTAGGTGAACATATTTCATTTTAAGTAAATGTAATTAAGAATTAAATAAAAATATTTTTAAATTTATATGTAATATCCCCCCCCAAAGTTATTGAACCGTTAGGGTGCACCTACTAAATAGTTTGAACCTATCTAAAAAGAACCATTATAAATTTCTCTTGACCCAGGAAGACTGTAGAAAATATTTCTGCAATAGTAAGCATGCTGTGCGTGGGGGCCGTCTGGAAACCTGGGCTCTCTGCCAATCCAGGTTTGCTCTGCATTCTCCTGGGACTGTTCCTGTGTTGGGTTCCCACTTGCCACACGAGCAGCAGCAACATCAGCCCCCAGTCACTTAGCTTTTAAGAAGCTAAACACTGGACAGCTCAGAAGCTGTAGAACTGCGTGACCTTGTTTATTCTCCAAAGCCACATGAGACTTGGAAGATCTCCATTTTCAGATGAGGAAGTAGTGGCTCAAAGAGATTAACACACTGATCAGGGTCCTTTCGCTGGTAAGTGGCAGAACAGGGATGTAAAACTGAGGGTGTCTGAGTTACTTAAACTTTAAGGACTGGCTCCCCCTCCACTGTGCTGTGCGTGTGTCTGTGTTGAACTTTTGAGATAATTGTAAATTCGTATACCGTTGTAAGAAATAACAGAGTTACTAGGTACTCTTCTCCCGTTGCCCTTAATGGTAACATCTTGTGAGATGATGAAGACTGTATCATAACCAGGACATTGACAGTGATACAGCCAAGATACGGAACATCTCCATCACTAAAGAATCTGTTGTGCTCCCTTCCACAGCAGTGTCCATTTCCCTCTAGCTCCCATTCTCTTCTTAATGCCTAGCAACTGCTAATCACTTCTCCATTTCTATAATTTTGTCATTTCAAGAATGTTACAGAAGTAGATAACTCATTCATGGTTACCAAGGGTTAAGGAGACATACACCAGTCAATACATAGGCTTTGGGGATTGGCTTTTCTTCATTCAACATAATTTTTTTGGAGATTAATTCAGATTGTTGTGGGCATCAGCCATTTTTTTTAAATTCCTGAATTTTTTAAAATTTCAATGGGATGGATGTACCACAATTTGGTGAGCTACTCATCCATTTAACAATACTTGGGCCGTTTTTGTTTTTTGGCAATTATGAAAAATGGTGCTAAAAATATTGTGTCCAAGTTTGTATATAGGGTTTTGTGTGATTATATGTTTTTATTTTTCCCAAGATAAATGCATAAGGAGTATAATTCTTGGTCATATGGTTTGTTTTTTAAAGATACTGACAATTTTTTTCTTTTAGGATGTCTGTGAGGTTACATTCTTTCTAACATCATGGGTGACAGAGTTCCTCCATACTCCAGCATTTGGTGTTTTACTGTTTTTTATTTTAACACTGTGGTAAATAAGTCACAGCTCATTGTGGTTTTAATTTGCATGTCCTTAACGGTTAATGATGTTAAATATTTTGGGTCATGATTATTTTTCATCTGTCTACCATCTTTGATGAAATGTCTCTTATGTCTTTTGCCCATTTTATAATTGTTACTATTGTTTAGTGACAGATTATGAGAGTTCGTTCTCTATCTCATTTCTTCTAATCTGCAGCCTGGCATTTCATCCTCTAAATAAGGCCCTTTGCTGAGCAAATGGTTTCCATTGTGCTGAGGTTCAATTTATGAACTGTGCATTTGGTGTCAAGTGTAAGCATTCTTTGTCTACTTCCTGAAAACTTTCCATTTTATAATTTATAGTTTTAGATTTTACATGTAAGTCTGTGATCAGCTTTGGGTTAATTTTTGTTTAAAATATGAGCCCTAGGGTAAGGTTAACATTTAGCCCATGGGGGTCCAGTTGCTCTAGTACCATTTGTTGACAGGGCTGTCTTTCCTCCATTGAATTCACCTACATCTCTGTCAGAAGTCTGGGGCATATGCATGGGGCTCTGCTCCTGGATTCTTTATTCTACTATCTATGCCTCCATCTTTCCATTAATGCTGCACAGTCTTGGTTACTCTAGGTATATAGTAGAATTTGAAATTAAGTAGACTGGTTCTTCCTCTATTATTATTCTCTTAACCCCTCCCACACCATTTTAGCCACTCTGGTTCCTTTGAGTTTCCACATATATCTTAGAATAATTCATACTGTATCTGCAAAACAATCTCCATAATCTGTATTTCAGTTTGGGGAGGGTTGGCATTTTTGCTGTGCTGAGTCATATGCATCCAACTGCCAAAAAATACCACTGTTATTTTAGGGTTAGGATCACAAATTTAATTGCCCCAAAGAGATCCCATGTACCATGTTGAAGAGCATGCAGTCTTCTCATAGCAACTGGATATTGAATTATATTTCTATATTATAATTAAACAATAGTTCAATCAGATGTTATATAACAAAGAATATGGCCTCAGCAGGGAAATGTAGTGGAAGTGAGGGGTACCGTGGCTGGCTAGTGGAAAGCATGCCCTGACGAACATGGCAGCTGCTACTCAGATCATTTCTCTGTCTGTCTCTGTCTGTGTGTCTGTCTTTTTGAGACAGAGTCTTGACTATGCAGTTCAGGCTGGCCTTAAACTCACTTTACAAACAGGCTGGCCTTGATCTTATAGTGATCCTCCCACCTCAGCCTCCCAAGTGCTGGGATGACAGGTGTGCACCACCACACCCGGCTCAGTTCCTCTCTTAAGAACATATGCGCAGTCTTTGGGAGGCAGAGGCACAACAACTACAAGTTCAAGTCCAGACTGGGCAACTTAGCAAGCACCTTAGTGAGTCCCTGTCAAAATGAAAGGGCTAAGGATGTAGTTCAGTGGCAAGTTCCTGGGTCCAATACCTAGTAAGGCAACAAATGGGTGAATGAATGAATAAATAAATAACCAGGCAACCCATGGATACAAGTTTGGTGTGGTAGTGCATACTTCTCACTTAGCATTTAGAGGCAGGAGGATCAAACATGGGCACCGGATTGCTATGGCTTATAAATTTGCAACCGAAGCTAGAAATCATTTAAAAAAATCTAAGCGGCAACTTTACCATAAAACCAAAGTGGTCAAATATACACTGTTGTAGGCTGTGTCCAGATAACCATTAGCTTCTTGGTGGTCTCTGAACTAGAGGCAGCAACAAAGGGTCCCAAGTTTCAAAGACTTACATTCCAGCTACAATAGACACCACAAAGCAAAGCCACATGCTGTCATCACAGCAGCTGTCCTGGTAGCATGCGGGCGACCCTTTCCTCTGCTCTGGAAGCTCAGGGATGGTTCCCAAGGAGCGTAGCAGCAAGCATATTAAGAAAGAGCAGACACTTTCCTGAAAATCCACACTGGCATGAGGTGCCCTTGGGAAGTTTAATTCAGTTGATGATTTAATACTTATTATTTAACCATAGAATCTGAAGTAAATATTGACAGGATGAGAGGGCATACAAAGCTTTACTTCTGGGCATTGCAGAGGGCGATGGGAAGACATTTTATTATGCCATGTTTCTCCCAGTGTGCTGTCACCTCTTAGTGGAAATTATAAAGCAAAAGCTCTCCAGAGAAGTTTCTTGATGCTTTTATAATAAACCCGGAATACCTTATAATGACTGACAAATCCCTGTGTGGTCTTACCTCTGTCTTCTCAGACTCTTCTTTTTCCACAACTCCTTTTTTCTATCTTTCCAATGTGTCAAGACTTAAGGGCTTTGTATTAATTAATTAATTAATTCTACTCACTCGAGAAACACCACTTGAGGACCAAGCACTGGAAGTACAACAATAAGCAAAGCTGATTCAGCTCCTGTCCTCATGGATCCGACATTCTAATGGGAAAGACAGGTGCACATATATAAAATTATGCCTACTATGTAAGCTCTATGAAGAAAAATTGAACAGGATTAAAGCATAGGGACTAATGGCACTTGCCATCATCTGTAGGGAATGGGGAAAGCTTCTGGTTAGCACATGAGCAGAACTTGAATGAAGTGATGGAGCAAATCACAAAAGTTCACAGAAGAGATTTCTAGAAGGAGGGAAACACAAATGCATAAAAAAGAAAGAAAAAAGAAAATCAAGGAGGGGGGCATGTTTGTCTTATTTGTGGAGTGGTAAGAAGGCGCAGGGCAGGAAAGTGACGGGAGGCAGGGAGGTCAGGGCTGTGGGATGCTGCAGGGCTCTGAGTCTGTGGATTTACCTCATGTTATGGTTTCTATCTAGATGTTCCCATCAAACTTGAATGTGCTTATCAGCAGGACTGTGGAAAGGGGATTGATTCAAGGGGCAACAAAAGTGACTTCTTATTAGGAGTTGAGACCTGGTTTGAAGAGGTGGGTCACAGAGGGCTTGAAGGGGTATGTGGTATCTTCCTCAGGCTCCTCCATCTCTCTGCTTCTTGGCCATCATGGCATAAGCAGACTTTTCTCTGCCATTCCTTGCTGTCCTGCCTTGGAGTCTGTGGACTATTGTTTAAAAATGTGATCCAAAATAAAGGCCTATTTCTTTATGTTGTGGGTGTTGGGTATTGTGTGTTGGGGACAAAGAAAGTGACGAAGACACCCTTGTTGTAAGTAGCAGCAGCTGGGGAAGGGTTCTGAGCACAGCAGTGACATGATCCAACCTATAGAGAGGAGACAATGGGTGGAGACAGTATAAGCAGAAAAATCCCAACGGAGGTTATTCTAACAGTCCCAGAGAGATGTGGCTTGGACTAGTATGGCAGCACAAGGGCTAGGGAGATATTTGAAGGGCAGAGGTAAGGTGCTTGCTCTTGAACTGCACGTGAAGTGTGGGAGGAAGAAGCCCAGGATGACCACAAAGGTTGTGTACTGAGTGACCGGTACATTTACTGATATTAGAGATATCTGTACCCCTAACTTCACAAGGTTCATTTCTTACCCCAATTCAGGTCTCAGCCCAATGCTTCCTTTTTGGAGTGGCCTTCTCTTACCCTATCAGCAGCACATAGATTTTTTTTTTCAGGACGTAGAAATATCTGGAATCATTTTACTCATTTTATTTGACTAGCTATATAGACTCATTATCTGGATAATCTCATGGAATGCAAGCCCCAAGAGGATGAGGTCCCTTACTTGCTTAGGTTATTATTATTATATCCTTACTTAATTTGGTGCCTGGGTCTTGGGAAATGATCAATAAATATTTGTTGAATGAGGTTTATGAAGTGTGAAACGAGTTGAGCAAATTTCCAAACTTCATTCATGGAGTTCTTTTCAGAGCAATTAGTTGATAGACTAAATATTACTGATGATCTGTGGCAGAGACTGTGCCAATCTCTAGGGAAACAGGAGTGCACAGAAAAAGCACCATCTGCACCCTGTGGCACCTGCAGCACCCAGTGTAGGCACAGTGAATAACTTCACCGACACGGACTTCCTCCGTGCTTGCGATCCTTCAGGAAAGGTACCTTGAGCCCTGAAAGCATGTGACTGGGGGTCTGACCAGGTTGGGTGCCCTGCCAAGGCTTTTCTGAGCTGAGATCCACAGGAGTAGGCACAGTGGGCCATGGCGCTCTCTAACAAGGGGATATGCTGTGACTCTGGGTCCCAGTCTCTATAAAGCTCCTTGTGAGAGGAAACACATTTACGTCTACCAAAAGCTGAACTAGTTCCCCCTCCTTATGCACCAGGGACCAGGGCTCGACTGTGTTAAAAACCTGGTCAAAGATAAGTAACAAAATTAAGGTTTTTCATTTATTGTAGTAGTTCTGTAAAATGAGAACACTACTCATTCAACAGGGCTGCTGTAAAATTGAAAGGCTTAATGTCTATTAGACACTAGTGCAGTGCCTACTATATGAAAAGTGCTAAATAAATATGGTACCTAGTAACAAGTATCGTTACCATTCTTGAGCGTATTAATCATGTTAACAGTCTTCCCATACACTCAAAGACCAAATAGCACAGCACTGACAGCACTTACAGATAGCGCTGATAGATAACATGGCCTCAAGAAACATAAGTTGAATGAATGGTGGACGGCACATGACATACTTTTGTGGATGGGACCAATCATTCTTAGCAGAAGTGGGCACAGTAAATACATAGTAAGCTTTTGTGTGGGCCAGCTCTCTCAGGATTGGTAGCTACTCTTAGTTACGTTATAAAAAAGGGAATTCTTGCCAACCAGACACTCTGTAAGTGGAATGTAAGAAACCCATTTGAATCTTTGGTTTTAAACTAATGATAAATTATAAAGTGAGAAGGCCCAGAGACTATGATGATTTTATGTATAAATAGTATTTGGAATCAGAAGGCACAGCCAAAGGCTAGGAATAGCTGCTTTTAAAATGGCATTTTCCACTGCACTGACAAACCACATGTTAGATCAGTGCATGTGACTACTCAGCTGCTACAATAATATAGGGAGTGGCTTGAATTAACACTAATCAACCTGACTCTCCAGGGACACCTGGTACCTGAAAACCTCCAAGTCCTCTGTAAACAGCCATTAAGCCTCTCTCTCTCCTGAGGGATGAGCTCCTGGATTTTTGCTTAAACCAAGCACTTGTAGGAAAGAAGCTGTAATCAGGAGCAGAACAGGTGAAAGTGGGGGTAATTCTCAGGCCCCTTG
The DNA here is from genome assembly GCA_004027295.1 of Dolichotis patagonum. Taxonomy (NCBI): domain Eukaryota; kingdom Metazoa; phylum Chordata; class Mammalia; order Rodentia; family Caviidae; genus Dolichotis; species Dolichotis patagonum. Next base: position 53,506 of record PVJX010003304.1, on the reverse strand, counting down.
CAAGTCAGGCTTGGAAATGGCCAAACTAATCTGCAAGTTCCCAAGATATTTTGCCTACTAAGGTTCCACTTCAGGTCCTACCAAGTGTCAGCTGTGATACAATCAGATGGTGAAAATTAGAACAGCCATAGTGAAGGGCAAGTTAGCAGTAACTCTTGTGGTCCATAGATACTCCACTCAGCAATTCTACTTTGATACAGTTTTTGCTAGAGAAATCCAGGTACATGTGCTAAGCAGGCAAAAACAAGACCCTCACTGCAATATTATCTATAGAAGTGAAAATCAGAGAACGATTTCAAAGTGTATTTATCAAGAGGAAACAAATAAGTGGTGGGATAATAAGTAGCAATTAAAAAGACCAAGGCTTACCTATACATGTTATCATGGAATGCTAAGGCTGGTTGTATGCACCTGAAAAAAGTAAATTGCAGAACCACGTGTACTGCATGCCACATGTGGTCATTTAAAAACATGTCCACGTAAGCCAGGCATGGTAGTGCATGCCTGTAATTCCAACACTTGGGAGCTTGTGACAGGAGGATTGCTACAAGTTTGAGACCAGTCTGGGGTATGCAGTCATTCAAGGATGGCTTGAACTACAAAGCTAAAACCCTGTTTTTTAAAAAATGTTTAAAAACCCAAAAAGATGCACCCACAAATTCATTGATATTTGTTCCTCTAGGAAAAAGATAAGTCAGCCTGCCTGTTAATGTGTGCTACACTGTGTAACTCATCTCTAAGAAATAAAATATGACAAATATGACAATGTGCCACTTCCAAGACTCAGTCATAGAAAGACCTTGTGGCTTCTCTCTGCATCTCTCATCTACAGGAAGCCTGCCAAGAAGACTCAAGGATCTGCAGGGATCTCCACAGGGATCCTTGAGTGTCTGCTCCTGCCACCAGCCTGAGAGGGACTGAAGACCCCAGCCCAAAGCCACCGCAAGCTGTCATGCAAGCATGTCCGGCACCAGTCCATTTTCCACAGAATGCAGTCCTGGCTCGCATGAGAGACTGCATCCTAGAACCACCCAGAACTTAGCCATCCTTGGGTTCCACATTCAGAAGAGGTGTGAGGTAATAAATGCTACTTATTACAAGATACTAAGGTTTGTGGCAATGATTGATAAAATACCCTTTATATAAACACAACCCCTCTCCCCGTACATACACACTCACTTACACGGAAAAGCCAATGTGTAGAGAAAGGTCTGGAAGGAAATACTGCCAAGTAATGAGCATGGTTACTTTTGAGGAGTGGAAAGGAGAATGATTGTAGGCTGGGGATGAAATTAACTTCTCCTGCTCTGTTTCAAGTTCTAGTGTGTAATATTTTATATATGCATGCTGATGTAATTTTTAGAAAACACTTAAAGAAAATAAAGTTTAAAATTCCACTACTTTAAAATTTCATGGTAAGTCAGGTAAAGCTGAGGCTTACCTTTGATCATCTCCAAGGAAAAAGGTTGCTTAGCAAAGTTGTTTAATAATAAACAAGGTTATCAGTAGAGCTCTCCAACCTACTCAAGAAAGCCAACTCCTGTCAGTTAACTCTTAAAAATCACCTCAGCAAAAGATATGCACTATGAATGACTATTTTACCAGTGTTTCTTATCGGTTGTCAGAGCAGGTCAAAGAGACCTTTATTAGGACAACACCAACTGGCAAAACTTTCACTCCCAAAGAGTATCAACATTTTTTTGAAAGTGACAAGGATACCTCTATTGAAAAAAGCCAAATTATATATTAATGCATTCTGGTTTTATCAGGTGGTTGAGAATCAAAGAGGTTTTGTTGTTAGGTGGTTATAGGACAGGTATTTTAAAAGTAACTTCATATTGGATTTCTTTTAGGCTTCTGCTAATTTGTTTTCCGTCTTGGGCCTGGAGGTCCGCATCTTTTAATGGTTGTGCAAGACGAGCACCCTAATCCCTGTCTGTATCTAGATTGGCTCCAGGCACCAAAGCTTATGCATTTTCAGTGGAATTGGGTCCAGAGCTTAGCTGCAAGATGCCTTCTGGGTGACTGACCAGAAATTCAATCACAGCGCACTCATTTCAAAAATCCCTTTCATGTATCATTTAAAAGCAGCCAACATACTTAAATTTGCATATCTCTGACCCAGGATTTGGGAAACCAAAGAAAATAATAGATTCCTGTTTAGTTTTCAGGATGATGAGTGAAACACACCAGAAGCATTTTCTTTCCTGGACTACTGGCAGACTTAACCCTTTACAGTTGGTGACATAAGGCACTGACCTACTAAGCTCCGGAATAAGGCTAACTAACAATTACAGGACATTTTACTCCCTACAAGGCACATTAGCACTCACTGCCTCTTTTAGTGGGAAGAGGGGTTCTTATTTACCCTTTCTGGTAAGGGGACAATGATTTTTTCACTCCCAGCATCTGCAGAGATTACTCTCCCCTTCCCTCCATCCTTCCCGTGACCACTTTGTAAAAACAGCGCTGGTGAGCTCCGGCTTCCCCAGCCCAGGAAAGAGAAACATGCACTGCATCAGGTGTGATTCATTTACTTTCCCTCTGCTGCCGTGTGCATTCCAGGTTTCTTGTGACTGACTTAGTGCCCATGAGAGTCTTTGTTACATGAGTGCCACAGAGATTAGAAGGGACTCCGTGGAGATGCCTGTTTAATCCTGGCTTGATCATTTTCCAGTGGCATGGTCCTGAACATATTATTTATCTGCTAAATATTTAAGATTATTTTAAATCTCAGTTTTCCCATCTGAAAAACGGGGCTGATACTGACAATACAAACATCAAAGGAATTTCAGGAGAGTTAAATGAGTGAGTAGATGTCAGGTGCCTGGGGTTCTCACTCAGTCCCTGCATGGGCTGCCGATATATACAACAGGCTGCACTGGAGATGGGATAGACATCAGGACACATCCGTCATTCCTGCAGTGCACTGAGCAGCTCCCTGAAGGGCACAGTGCCAAGCTCTGGGGGTACACGACATCAGATTCTTCTCCAGGCAACAGTTACATTCTGGAAGAAGGCAAAAACAGAAGCAAAGAAAGCCATTTTGCTATAAAGAAGAATGAACTGGAGAGGGATGCATCTTGAGGCCATAATAAGTGGAATAATCTGATGCACAATCTAATCTATAACTTCTTTTTAAATCGGAGAAATCCATAAAGGAAAAGCAAAATAAAAGATAGGGAATAGGAAATAGGAAGCTAGATCTTTTGACTGGGAAACAGAGGAAGGGGAGCCCAGCTCAGGGAGAGGGTGAGGGAGGCAGTGAAGGCCATGGTGAAGGTTATCACTTTGCTTTGCATGTCACAGGAAGCCACTAATTTCCAAGCAGAGGACTAACATGGTTTTATATAAATTCTATAAAGTTGGACATTCAGTACAGATTTTATATATATGTATCATATTAAATATATACTATGTATGATTTCATATATTTAAAGACAGTACCATCATGTGGACTGTGAAATGGAGGGACTAGAGCAGGAACTCAGAGAAGAAAAGATCCTATGACAGCAGAGAATGAGAAAGTACCCCTGACATTTTTAGGAAAAGACACGAAGGAAGCCCCATTTGAGGTGATTCTGGAGAGAGCACTGCTCTCGGCTGTGCCAGGTTATCTAGAAAATGGAGATGACTTCACTAACTGCTTTGCACCTTGAGAAGGAAGGTACATGGGTCTTCCCTAGAGTGGCCAGAATTGAATACATGGATCTTGGAAGCTGCACATACACGTGACGGGCGACAGGAAGGGATGCGAGAATGCCTTGGGTATCTCACGTTACAATGACTCGTACATGATTCTGGAGTGAAACGCAAGGTTCCTGAACTATCTGTGATTTGATTTACATTATGGCCTGTGTCTAGATATCTGCCCCAAAGCCTCATGTGGTCATAGCTGGAGCTTTTTCAGAGGTGACAGGATCTAAAGTGTGTGACCCTGGAATTGATTCATGGAGCAATGCTAGGATAAAGGGCATTAGGGTTAAGGGTGTGAGTGCCACCTACTGTAAGTAGCCTGGACAGATAAAAGGGCCAGAAACATACTGATAAAGTCTCTTGTTGTTTTGGCTGCCTTCTGCCTGCCATGAACTTGTTCTCCTCTGTGTTATCCCTCTGCCATGTCACTCTGCCTTGGAGCTAATCAATTATAGACTGAGACCTCTACAAACTGTGAGCTAAATAAACCTTTCCGCCTTTAACTCTGGGTGTCAGGTATTTTGTCTCAGCAGCCAGAGAAAAGTAACTAAGAAAACTGCATCCAAGTAGAATGTTTCATTCCAGTGTCTTTTAAAAGCCAAGGGACCTAAGGGGCTTAACTAGTATTTTTTTTAGTAATTCTTTTTTTTTTTTTTTTATGACTTACGACTGCACACTTGCCAGGCAGGTGCCTGTGCCGCTGAGCTAAACACCTCTGCCTTTAACTAGTATTTTCTAAAAATCAGGTATCGATTAACCCTCTCATGACCCCCCAAGTACTGAATGGACGCGGACCACTCAGGAGGATGTTTCAATGAAAGGACTAAGGAAGCGTGGCAATGCTCAGCGGCAGCTGTGCAAACTGTCCCAGTATGGAACTTGGCATCACAACCGCATTCCTCAGTTGATTTCACTCACATCCTGATTCTGTTTGTGTAATCTTTCTTCCTGGTACGCCACCTGTACCATTCAGGAGTAACATCAGTGATGTCTATTTGCTCTGGAACTATATTAGCATTCATTCTCTGTCTGCCTGCCTGTCTTTCTCTCTGGTGGTACTGGGGATTGAACTCAGGGCCTTGTGCACACTAGGCAAACGCTCTACTACTGAGCTACGTCTCCAACCCCTTTTTCTCTTTACATTAGAGATTCACATTTTTTGTAAGATTTTAATTCCAAATGGCTACACCAAAGGGTCAACTTGCAGCCACAAAAGACTACAGGAAATAGCATCAGAGAACATGGGTTCAAAGCTGGCTCTGTCATTAACCAGCCTTGTGATCTGTGGCAAGAACCCTCAGCACATAAGCCAAATAAACCTTTTCTCCAAAAACAAACAAACCTCCAAACCCCCCAAAACTAATTTGTTTCCTCTTGACTAAAAGTTATCAATCTCTATCTCAAGGGTTTGTCCCAGCTTTAACTAAGGTGTGTATCAAAATATTTTATCAGATTAATAAGATACAAGTATGACATTATCATCACTATCATCATCATAGAACATCAAACATTTGCATCTAAAATGCTTAGATATATTCATTTGCTGTGTTTAGTCAGTTATCTAATTAATAGAGTAAATTAATAAAGTTGTCTCCACGAGCGGCATAAAACCTAGTCTGAGTTTTGCTTACCCTGCATCTCCTGCATCCAGAAGAGAATCAGTACCTGGAAAGCTATGTGCAGAATGAAAGGAAGGAGGAAGGAACAAAATCACTATAAGGAACGGATGGCCACTGCTCTATCAGTGAGACAGAGTTTGACTGTCATTTCACAGGCATAGGTTGTGCATAACAGAAGCATTTCCATGTGTCGCAAACTCAAAATTCCCAGCTACATTTATGATAGAACAGGGCCTAATCTTGGCTCTCCAACCCTCTATGTCTACTTCTAATTCCTGCCCTCTCTGAGCACCACAGAATGTTGTGTTTTCAAATGGAATTAAAACCTAATGCTTTCCTAATGCAGTCTTTCAGTCTCTTCCTTAAGCCATCTGCTCTTTTATCTGCCCAGACTTATTGATTTTATTTGAAAACTTTTAATTAGATGCTTCCAGGCAGTGGCTGAGTTAAGTTTAGAAGCTTCAAGCTTTTCTCATATTCAGCAGCTGCAGTAAGGCAATAAGGCTTATGATTTAGGTTCATTATTATCTCTCTGTTGATGTCATTTTCTTTTCCTTTGCATTGTTCTGGGAAGTTACATAAGGCTTAAGAACCACCAGAGTGACATTTCTTCTTAGAAATGGCAGGGAATTTTTCCTAATGATAAAGCTAAACATACTTCCTTTATACCTCACTTTTTATCTGAAGATTACTGAAAACTTTACAAACATTGATTAAGCCAACCTCTTAACACTCTAGGAAGAGAGTTATCCACTGGAGAAAATTAGAACTGAGGCATTTAGTGACAGATTAGAGTCAGCCAATCAGCACCAGCAAGTGAAGTGTTCTGTTCTATCACAGAACTGTCTGCACCTTTGCTTGAATGCTCCCGCGGGCCAGGGAGGCTATGACACATCCTACAAGACTGCATTATCAAGGGAGTAACTCTTACCTCTGTCCTCCAGTTGAATTGGGCATGTTCTTCTTTTCCACTTCCAACAATCTCTGTGTGTATTTAAACAATGCTTATTAAAATTTCTACAGTTTGCAATCTTGCTTATCTCCCTTCTTTGATTTCAATTTACTCAGCTCATGTACTTCTTTTTCTCCAGGAAAACATATAAATATATTAAATATTTTGTTGTGCCCTGAATCTATCCCATGGTCTGGAAGGTAGCTGTTCTTTGATATATGGTTGTTGAAACTGAACAGGGTGCATTTATTAGCCATCACAGCTTCTAGAGTTATGGCGAGAAATTACCTCATTTACAATTTAGTAATTGATGTTAAAAATTTTATAGAACAAGATTTTTTCAACCTAACTGCTTTAATTTCTTTATAAAGCATACAGGCCAACAACTCATGGCTAATGCTTGTCCAGATCATATTAAATAAAGAAGTTTCTACTTTGCTTGCCTTACAGACATTTCCAGGTCTTCTAATATTTAATGCTTGTCTGGGCCAATGACACTCACTGTGTTCTAGGTAGGAACATACATTAATGTCTTTTACTTTTCTTGTTGCTGAGACGAAATACTTAATAGTCAAAGTTGAATGAAGAAAGGTTTATTTTGGCTCAAAGTTTGTACAGGTTTCAGTCCATAGTCAGCTGGCTCCATGGCAGAGGGGCATCAGAGAGGAGAAACAGTTCATGGCAAAGCAAGGCAGACAGAAGGCAGCCAGCGGTGCAGTAGTAAGCCACAAGCATCCAGTGAAGGCAGCAGTTCTCTTTCTGTCTCTTATATTCTATCCAGGCCACACACCCTTACAGTGGGTAGCACTAATACCCAGGGTGGGCCTTCCCATTATCTGTACCCAGCACTATGCCAAACCAATCAGTGGACTGATTTAGCAATCACATACCCTTAATCCCAGCATCACACACCCTAGATCAAACTGTCTCTGCAAAGACCCACCTTGACTGCATAAGGCTTTGTGGGGACATCTGGACATAAGCCTTAACAATTAATGAAGTGGCCACATGGGTCACCCTGATGGGCAAGTCCATTTCCATTTGATTTTCATTTCTCTTTCATTGGAGAGAGAGAAAGCATAGGGACAGAACTGATGGGGGGGTGATACTGTAATTATTTTGAATCTACTTACCTCACATCAAAAAAGCAAAACATTTATTAGTCCCCATGCTCTAGCTACTATTAGTAGTTATTGCGTAAATTTATTAGCTATCATGGTGTACCAATAGTATTTTATGATACATTTATGATTGCCTGTCATAAAAACAATTCTGAAGACAATAGGAGTGGTCAGGCTCTTTTGGGTAACAGGAAAGGTATGTTTATTTGATGCTGACAAACCCTTTCTATATTACGTACAAATTAAATGAGATAATTTCATACAAAGCATTCAGCACAGCATGTAACACACAGAAAATACCCAATGAATTCATTTCCATGCAATAGCAACATCAATAATTGCTATTTGTTCAGTGCTTATTATGTGCCAGGAACTATGCCAAGCACTTTATATATATTCTCTTACGTGTCTCAGAAACTCTATATTGTTATAATCCTTATTTTGAAGATCAACCAAGATACATGGAATTTATGACATTTTCACTGGGTTTCTTAGGTAGTTAGAAGAAAACTGGATCTATCTGCCTCAGAATTCAGTAAGTCTCCTTCTTTGGGAGGCAGGCTTTTTCAAACTTCACTGCCTTAATCTTTAACATACAAACTTGGGAATTATGGCCGAAGCTTTCTTTAATTATTGATACAAATATTTAGAGGGAGTAACTGTGAGTGTGGATTCTGCTGTCAGATGATGACCTGGGCTCAAATTTTGGCCACATCCAATCTCCTTAAAGCTCAGTTTTCCCATGTATAAAATGGAACATCATAAGCACAGCAGTGAAAAAATGTAGGTCAAGCCCTTTTGCAAGTATGCACATGACCAGTGTGTCACAAATGTTCAGTGTACGATGGTTGATGTGAGTAGGATTTTCCTTGATGGATGAGGGAGAGAAAAGGTGGATAATCACTGATCTAATGCACATGTTAGCAGGCTGCTCTGTATTCTCTGCAGATTTTGTGCTGGCCCTGTAACAGAGAAGGGGAAAAATGAGCAGATAAGCTTTGTGTCTCTAATTTATGTTAGACCCAAACTTTCCATTTTGTACTGATGCCTACCAGTCTAAAAACATCTTAGTCTGATGGTATTTCTGAAACAGCTCTGACTCCAAATGACCACTTAAACCTAATAGAATGATTTCATTTCATACAACAGACTCTTGGGACTTGTGGAATTCCTTGAATGGGCAGAATGTTACAGAAAGAAAGCTATGTTGGCTAAAATAGAAGAACAGAATAGAATAATTTTTGATAAGAGAAATTTTAAGAAGAGACCATAGCTAGTTACAAAAAAAATGTGGAATTAACATTAAGACTGTTCCTGAATGTACTCAGAAGTTTTCTGGAGGCCTGAATTTCCTCGTTTATTAAATGAGGATAAAAATAGCATTGCAAGCTCCACAAATGCAGCTGCAAGGTAGAACTGAGCCACTTAACCCAGTGCCTGGGTTAAGTTAGCACTGACTATGCTTTTTAGTACCGCTGCTGTGCTGAGATTTGGGTTACAGAGATGAGTAAAATACTTAAGTGTTCACATAACAGTTATAAGTATTGTTTCTTGGAAGTCTATATACACTGTGGGCACAGAGTTCTTGTCTGATCCATTCTATTTATCTCTGTATATCCAGAGAGAGAGACACAGTACATGCTGACGAGCTGTGACTCAAGTGAACACATGGAATCTGTGAGACTCAGCCCACATATTTAGCCTCATATAAAAGAGGACAGAGACACAAATAACTACAATGTAGTGTGATTATTGTAGTCAAGGGGCTCTGCATCCTCATAAGGGCTGGGTAACTAGCACCGTGCTTCTGGATGCAAGCCAAGCCAAGTCCAGGCCTACCCTGCTTTAGGCTGGTGGTAATGAGTAACATGTGGAGAAGATCACCATCTGACTACAGTCACTTAGAACTCTCTTGTGGAGGCTCTGTCATTTGGCTAATGTGCCCCACATGTCAGGGAGTGACCTGTGACCTGCCTGGCCCCGGGAGCAGCACAGTGAGCCTGTTTCGTTAGATTTCTGCCTGCAGCACTTGGCTGTAACAGAGTAGAGCAGGAGAGAAATCAATATGACCTGAACCGAATGCACACTTAAAACATGAGCCTTCAACTCTGGAATCACACCCTGTCACTGACGTCCAGAGTGCTTTCCCTCCATGATTTGCTCACAGGCTAGCATAAGCAAACATGGAGAAAATAGAAATGGCTGCAGGGAAGAGGCAGGGGGACTGTGTTATACTATAAATGGGGACACACACAGGGACGGATTACCATTAAGGTGGAACAGAAAGAACATAACCTGCTCACGAGCCAGCTGGAGATCCTTGAGTATGTTTCTCTACCTCCCCAATCATCAGGTTTCTTCTTTGCAATGGCTAATAATAACAATACTCTTTAAGAGTGGGAAGCTTGTTTGACAATTTAGTGAGCATTAGCATGTAACAGAGCACAAGGACTGACTCTTGGTTTATGCTCAAGAAATGGTAGTGTGTTAGGCCAGAATTTCTGTTATCTTATGGAGGTAAGCAAGACAAGATATTGTAAAATCATTTTCAAGACACACAAATAAATGCTACAACAATTTCAGTCTGCTCAATTCTGTTTTGAGAATATTTGCTAAAGATCTGTCATGTGTCAGAGACCACACTAAGGAATAGGGTCGCAAGAAGTAAATAAGGCAAATACTTTCCTCTCCAAAAACATGACTTTAATATAGTTATTAAGCAAGACTATAGAAAAGAGGAATGTGCATCGCGCAAAGAGGCACAGCGAAGAGCATCTGATTCAGTGTGGAAAAGATGGAAGCTGATTACAATCTGAAGAACAGAGTTGCTGGGAAGAGAAATAGGAACCTAAGCTTGGTGCGGTGGGCAGGTGTCAGGTGACAAAAGCTTTGAGGGTCCTCTTTTGATGACATTTACCTTGAAGATATGGAAGTTACTGAAGGTTTTTAAGTAGGTACAGATTTGCATTTGGGCACGTCACATTGGCTTTCAGGTGGAATGGGAAAAGCTATAGTTTCACAAAAGCTTCTAAGGTGTTACTTCTTTATTCCTTTTCAATCCTAGTAAGTATACAAGTCTATAAGCTCTTCAGGGTGGCCCAAGTCCAGCAATTCCATAACCAAGTGTGACTTCTGGATACTGAGTCATCACCCAATGGGCAGTTTTTCAATCAGGGGCCCATCCTTCAGCTCTCATGCTCCTACTCTCCCAGAGTCTCTGTCTTTTGATAATATACTTGTTCACTTCTGCTATGCCTGCGAGATTGAACTCATTAATCTCCAGGACACATTCTATCATTCATAAGCAATATCAATGGGAAGGTCACAGGTTCTGGCTCTTTGGGTGTCTGGTACAGTTAACCCAATTAAAGTGCCTCTAATCTCAAGAGGCACTATATCAGGCAAAAGATGCCTGTTTTCATGGATCATCTCCGCCCCTGGGAAGGAAAAGAATATACATGCTCATACTCTGCCCTATCTAAACCATCCTAGCTATTACTAAGACGTTAGCTACTTTTATTTTATCACATATTTCATTGCAGTACAATTATGAATTTAACAGTTCCTAGGTATTAGAAGAATAAGTCCAATGATTATGTTCTTGCAAGAAAATGCATAGTACTTAGGATAGCTAAGATGATTGTGTTACAAATGCTATTTAGTTCTTAGAACAAAACAATTAACATTCATAGGATTGGAACAATCTTGTACGTTTGTATCTGGTAATCTGAGGAACTCTTTTGAAGATCACTACGTAAAATAACAACCTTAGTTATGTTCCTACCACCTTGTTTTGATGGTCTATATCTCATTGTTTTGGGCTTTTTGCTGTTGTTATTTATTTGTCTTTTTTGTTTCTTGCTTTTCTAGTAATTTGTTTTGTTTTGTTTTTCCCTCTAATGCAGAAAGGATAGGTGTACAAGTAGAAGCTTATACATCCCTAGAACTTCTAAACAGTTTTGAGAATGGATTGTATTATGCATGATGAAATGAACAGCTACTTTGAAGAAAAAGAGACATTATGGCATCCATTGCTGATTCTTTATATTCAGAGTGATTTTAGTCTGTTTTGTATTATTTAATTTCAAAATACATGAAGGTATGGACAGCTATTTTGAAAAGAACAAGAGACATTATGGTAGTCATTATTGATTTTCCTATTGTCTGGTTTTGAAGGCCTGTAATGCCTTCATTACTCTGGTCTGATCAGTTTAATAATACTTTGCTTTGTATGAATTCATTATGGATGAAGATGTAGACAACTATTTAGAGGAAAACAAGAGACATTAATGTAACCACTGTTGATCTCCTGTTGTCTTGCTTTGAAATCTGTGTCACTTGTATTGTTTTCTTCTGATCTGCTTTGCTCTGTTTTATGTTTTGTTTTACCCTCCTTAAAATAAAAAAAGAAAATTCATAGTTATAAATAGAAGTTTTGTAGGAATAAGTAGATTTCATAAAAAGTATATCATATACACTAATCTCCTTAAGTACCAAATTAACGAAAAGGATTTTTATAGGTCTTAGAAATGTTCATATCAATTTTAAATGGTTATTAAGAAAGATAGTTGTAAATAATCACTATATTTTTCATTTATAAGTTAGATATAACTTTAGATAATATCTGAATGCTTTCACATTCCTTATCTAGAATGAGAACATGAATTCTGTGTCTGGCATTAAAGTATATATGTTCACACATTGTAAAATTACTAGGGTAACTTTCATCACTACTAACATTCTGGTAAGGAAGCTTCACATGAGGCTTAACAGCATAAGGAATAAGAAAAATCTATTCTTCTTGTTCCTCTGAGTCTTGAAGTTCAGATTACGCTTGAAGAACAGTACTTGAAACATGAAGGGAACCCATAAATGGAATACTACCAGTAACCAAAACCCTTTATTGTAGTGGCATCTGACTTGATATTTACAACATTTAAATTGATACTCAAAATTGTAAAGAGTAGTTGAATCTTTCCCAATTTGAAAACATCAAGACCATTGATTTTTCCTTTATATTCACCATCCTGGTTCTTTCTGCTTTAATCTAGATTCCCTTAGCACTTTGAACATTATTTTTAGAACTTGATTTCCCCATTAGATTTATAGAAATAATTCATATTTTACACATAGGAAGTACTTGACATAAACTTGATATTGTAGGAGATTTTGAATTTAGAAGAAGAAACCCATTAGTTGTTTCAAAAAGCCAGTGGAAAAAGCTTTAATCAAGCCATCTTTATATACAGATGGCATCAACTGGATTTCCAAGGCTCACGTTGGTAACCTCAAAGTACAACAGACAGTCACCTTGGGAAAGGATTCAGAAAGACGTAGCATCTCCTGAAAAGTCCTTATTATAGATTCTAGCTGAACACATAAGGATTTCTTTGTTAGCTCTCCCTGTTCATCAAAAGTTACTGTACCACATATTCAGTCATCTTTGATCTATTTTGCTGATGACAAAGAATCAAATTCTACTCTCCCCTCAAACTTTTATTTCAGTATTTTTTAGATAAGATGACTGAAAAAAAGAGAAAATTTTCCTTAATTAACATTAGAAATTTGGAAACCACCATTTTCCAGAGGTATTAATCCCTACAGTATCCTACCCCAAATCCACTGCAGGAGGAGCTGTGACTAAATCCATAAACAAAAGAGACCACACAGACACTTCGGGCAGCTGCAAAGAACTAAGCTAACATCTGAGCAAACCTGAGGTAGAAGACATATTTCCTTCTAATAACAATAGTAATTATTATTATATGTTGTGCTAAGTATTTTACCTGAATGATTTTGTCAATCTTCCTAATCACTTCATGAGGTGAGTTCTATTAATTCTATTTTGAAATGAGAAAATAGGCTTAGAGATGTTAAGAACTCAAAGTCACGCATGCAGTAAGTTCTTGTCTTAGTCTCCATGTGAAAACCAATGCACATCCTCTCAGCCAAGAGAAAACACTCAGCAAGGTCAGGAACAGCAAGAGATACCTTAGGTAGCATTCTTGACTTTCTCCTTGCATGTATCTCAGCAACTCTACCTGAAATTACGTCGATGAGGAAACATCAAAATAGGCACAACTATGGCCAGGGATTTAGCTTAGTGGTACAAGCACCTGCTTGGCAAGTGTGAGATCATGAGTTTGATCCCCAGTACTAAACAAAACAAAAAAAACCCCCAAAACAAATAAATAAGCAAACTAGGCATAACTGAGATTGTATGGAAGTGTTTCATGTCCTTCACAACTAAAACCCTTCTCTTCAAACCCCTCAAAATCCAAAGACTTTCCTGACTTATCAGTCACCTAGTTTATAAGCACAGTTCATTGAATTCATGTCTGGCCACAGGTAATAGTCCATGAGCAGAAGCCCTGGCAGTGCAATCCTGGTACTGTCACCAACTTTAGATAGGTATGTGATGATTGCTGTCCAGCCCCTCCTTACCTGGGAGAGCTTGACTCTTTCAGTAAGAAGGATTTCTAACACATTCCCCTGCTCCTGAGGCCAGATTCTTTGAAACAGGAGATGCTTGAACCATTGTTCCAATATGTACGTGTGCGTATATTTTAAATAAACTTTTAAAGAGAAGTTTTAGGCTCACATCAAAACTGAGCAAAAATTATGGATTTCCACAAGTACCTCTCCTACCTCTACCAGTGGCACACCCTTCCACATTATCAATAACCTTCACCAGAGTGGGAAATTTCTTATAATTGATGAACTATCACCCCGTCTCTGCTGTATACCTTAGGCTTCACTCTTGGTATAATCCTTCTATAGTTTTCAGAAATGCATAATAACATGCAGCCACTGTGATCATACTGCATGACATAAAGTAGTCCTACTGCCCTGAAAACCCTTTGTGCTCTATTTAGTATCTCCCATAAAGCCTGGTAATCACTTATCTTTTTGCTATCTTTATAGCTATGCCTCTTCCAGAACTGTATGCTTTTTGAAATAATTTCTTGAGGTGCTCTGGGAGAAAAATGAACCTTGCCATTTTTTAAAAGTTCGGCAAAGTCCAGCAATGAAAGACTGCTTCTGAGTTTGTGATAGCCAATGCTTCCCAAACTTTCTTTCTTTTTTTTTAATTTTTATTTTAAAGAGAATAAAACAAAAGAGGGCAGTACAGAGCAGATCAGAACAGGACAACATAGGGAACACAGTACTTTACATTAAGACAACCGGTCATCAACAGTAAGCTATTACCATATCACTTACTCTGCTATAGTTGAGCATAGTTTCAAATACAACAACTTCCCGAACTCTTTCGAAGGTGAAACAGTTCTGGGCTTATTCTCCCTTCTCACCATCTCTACCACTACTCCTGAATCAGGCAGACTTCACTTATGGAAATCCAGTCTTTCTATTCAAATCCTTTCTCTCTTTTCTCCTCTCAACAACAGAGTTCCTCTGTAAAATAGGAACTGCGTCCCAACTCTCTGCTCAGTCCCCTCACTGGCCTTCCACTGATTGCATTAAGACAGACCTGGGCCTCCTCCAAACACCACTGAGAGTGAGCAGCTCCTCTAATTTGGACGTTCACCATTCACTTTTCCAGTCAGCTTCCCTGGCCTCCTTGCTTAACAAAGGCCAGGTTTCTGTTTCTGGACATTTCCTGACGCCCCTGGATGTCTTTTCTGAGGTTTTTTAATGGTCATTTTCAGGTGTCAGTTTAACATTTAACTATCTGCTTTCAGACAAAATTTGTATGATTACTTGAAGCAGAAGCCCTTTCCTTCCTCTTTCATGATGTGTTAGTCTCTAACTAACTAACTAACTAACTCTAACTAGTTAGTGGTTTGCAAAGAGTGGTCTCCAGACCAATATCATCAGCAATACCTGGGAGCTGGTGAGAAAAACAAGTCTTCAGGCCCCACCCCAGAACTGTGGAATCAGAAATTCTGGAGAGAGACCTAGCAAGCAACGTATTAACAAACCTGCCACACTGAAGTTTTTGTCGTTCTATACTGTGTGTTTCCTGCATGTTTATCACAAACTCCAAAGACTTTGTTTATTTTACCTGTTTTATTAAAGTCCCTCTATAAACTTACAAGAATTGTATATACTTTATATCTCTAATCATCACCGGAGAACAAGAAAATAACTGAAGCTAACATTTGCTGAACAAATAAATGACATGGAACACATATTAGGAAGTACTGCCTTAAGTAAGACCTATATAACTTATGGCTGAAATTTAAGTGTCATGGATAGTATATTACTAATATTTTTCTTCCCTTATTCAATATTTATCTATAAATATGCCACATTGCAGGTACCATAAACATAAACCAAAGCAAGTCCTCATCCCGAAAAAAATTACAGAAAAATGAGATTAAAACAGCAGATAAACACAAATGTTTCATCCTACTGTGAAGGCTAGCAAAACCTGTCAAAAATATTAAAATGTACATGTATTTGCCTTTGGCCTACTTATTTCCGTTACATATAGGGACCTGCACATGAGTTTATCAAAAAGGATTTTTGCCAGCATTATTTATACTAGAAAAAAATCAGAAATATTTAGATTTAAAACAGAAAAAAAATCAAAAGTAGGGAATACTAAAAACATTGTTATTTAGAAGACTTTTTTTTTTTTTTGTTACGGAGGATCAGACTCATGACTTTGCACTTGCCAGGCAGGCACTGTGCCCCTGAGCTATATCTCCAGCCCTAAAAGAATTCTTAATGATGGGAAATTTTTCACATTATGCTGTTGCCTAAATTACTGTATAACACAGTTTTAAATTCTATATAAAAATAGGAATATACTTAAATATCTTGGAAAATGTACACCAAAATACTAACAAAAGTTACTAGATGGTGGTAACAGGTAATTTAATTATCTCCTTTCATGCTTCTGTGTATTTTCAAATTTTCTACAATGCACTATCTTAGGGAAAAATGTTCAGGGCAACAGGTCTGTGCTGAGGGAGGAAGTAAACCTCCTATAGGGGGTGGAAGGGGGGCTGTTGATGCAGAAATGGGAGAGCACAGGGGAGCTGGTGCCTACAGAGATGCCAGGAAAAGTCAGAGCCATACAAGAGCATAGTGTATTTAAGGGATAAGGAACAGTTCCACGAGACTGGAGCAGTTGCGGGGGGATTTGTAGCTCTCTATCAGATTTAGCCTACAGAGAGCAATTGGCTTGTTTACCTTCTCAAAACAAAATATAGCCGCATATGGACAGTAGCATTCTTTATGAATCAAAATCAGAATTTACTAACCATGGTGGGTCATCCATGCTCCAAGGGACTCTCTCGACTTAGTAGTTTGAAAAGCCACAGACAATTTTCCTGTTGTATAAAGGTTAATACAAGTAAACAGAAATCATAACAAGGTTTTACTCTAGCTGGATTATTATGAGATAACATCAGATGAAAGATGAAGGAGGAAACATTCAAAGATATTGTTGTACCTTAAACCTAAAGCTCCCAGTGCCAGAATCCTAATGTCAGGGTCTGGCTCTTGTCAATGGCCAAGAAGACTGAATGAGCAGTAAAATACCTCTTTGAAGCTTGTTCAGCACTCAGCACCGATACAGAAATTTCAAAGGCCATGATAAGTGGCTTGACAACCTGGAGACAGATGATAAAGTCTCAGCTTCTGATCACTAAACACAATAAATCCCTTGCGAACAGGTGCTACTAATTTTTTTTAGACCCATCTTGTGCTGTCAGTCACTTTCAGGTCAATCCCATGGGAGCCTGTTGACCCAAGGCATTATTACATTTAGCTAAAATTCAGT
Source organism: Dolichotis patagonum (assembly GCA_004027295.1). Lineage (NCBI taxonomy): Eukaryota > Metazoa > Chordata > Mammalia > Rodentia > Caviidae > Dolichotis > Dolichotis patagonum. Next base: position 36,367 of record PVJX010003304.1, on the reverse strand, counting down.
TGAATATAAATTTTAAGAAGGTTTAAATAGTGAGGACTGCTACTGAGATTATATTAGGGATACAAACTCAAATGTCAAGTTAGAAATGGCAGCTAATGGGTTGTCTACTGAAGTCTGTTCTTTCATTCTTCAACAGGAATAAATTTTTGGATGGGCACGTGGATAGAAATAACATTTCCAGTTTCCTTCAGTATGGCAGAAAAGCTTGTGAAACCATTTTCCTTGGGCACACAGTTAATCTACATTTCCCACTCACTCCTGTAGTTTTGTTTAGTCAATGGGATGAGGGTAAAGATGATATACTGACCCACAAAAACTTTCCAAGTTAAACTCTCTTTATTCACACTTGCAAGAGCAAAGAATTGAATTTAAGGACCTATAGAAGGTGAGAGTATGTGTCCCTCTGGCCATTAGTTCCAGTTTAAGGAAGCCATCCTATGGAAGCACTTGCACATGCACACAGAAACACACTTATGGATGTTTACTGCAGTGCTGCTTATCATAGTAGAAGACTGGAAACAACTGGAATCATATCTAGAGGAAAATATTTATGTAAGTCCTGGAATATCTACACTATAAAATACAATGTAACTTTTTAAAAAGCATCAAATGACTTTAAATTTGGTGTCATACAAACCAACAGTCAACATCGTACTAAGTGCCAAAAATTGAAAGCTTTTACTTTAAAATCAGGAACAAGACAAAGATGTCCACTATCACCACTGTCATTCACTATAGTTCTGGAAACATTAGCCAGAGTGATTAGATAAGAGAGAGAAAGAAAAGGAATAAAGATAGGAAAAGAAGAAGTTAAATTATCATTATTTGCATATGACATGATACTCTACATAGAGGATCCCAAAAGCTCTGCCAACAGACTTATAGATTTAATAAACAAATTCAGCAGCATAGCTGGGTACAAAGTTGATACTCAGAAGTCAATAGCATTCTTGTACACAAACAGCAAAATCACTGAGAAATAAGGGAAACCACACCCTTCACAATAACATAAAAAAAAGAGAAAGAAATACTTAGAAATCAACCTAATGAAGTAAAAGATTTATACACTGAAAATTATTGTATTCTGATAAAATAAATTGAATACAAATTCAGAAAATGGAAAGATATACCTTGCTCAGGAATAGGAAGAACCAAATTGTGAAAATGGCCATGCTTCCAAAATCTTTATATAGATTTAATGCAATCCTGATCAAAATACCATTAGCATATCTCACAGATCTAGAGAAAACATTCCTAAAATTCACATGGAACCACAAGAGATCAAGAATAGCAAAGCCAATCTTGGTCACCAAAGGCAAGGCAGGAGGGAGGCAACACAATCTTAGACTTGAAATTATACTACAAAACTGCTATAATAAAATCAGCATGGTACTGGAAAAGAAACCGGAGGATCAATGGAACAGAATAAAAGATACAGACACAACTACAAACATATTCAGCCACCTAATCTTTGACAAAGGAGCTAAACATGTTCACTGGAAGAAAGCCACTTTCATAAGTGATGTTGGAAAAATTGGCTTTCTATATGTTGAAGACATAAACTAGATACACGCCTATCACCATGCACTAAAGTCAAAGTGGATCAAAGACCTAAATATTAAGAGAGAAACTAAACCTACTGGAAGACAAAGTAGGTAGAAATCTTGAGCACATAGGGGTAGGCAAAGAGTTCATGAACAAAAAGCAAACTGTACAAGAAGTACTTCAAAGAATCAACAACTGGGATCTCATCTTATTAAAAAGTTACTGCACACAGAAAGAAATCACCAACAGAGTAAAAAGGAAATCTATGGACTTAGAAAAGAGTTTTGCTGACTGTCCCTCAGACAAAGGATTTCTATCTAGAATGTATAAAGAATTGAAAAAATCAGGCCCCCCAAATTCAAAGACCCAGTCCAAAAGTGGGCATCTGAAATGAATACACAATTCTCAGATGAAGAAATGCAAATGGAAAATAAATATATGAATAATGTTTAACATCACTGGGCATTTGAGAAATGCAAATTAAAACAACATTGAGATATCTCATTCCAGAAAAATCAATAACAAATGCTGGGGATGTGTGGGGAAAAAGGAACACTTCTCCATTGTTAGTAAGAGTGTAGACTGGTACAATCACTGTGGAAATCATTGTGGAAACTCCTAAAAAACTTAGGATTAGAGGTTTCATTTGACCCAGTTTTACTCTTCTGGATATGTTCCCAGAAGAACTGAAAACTTCATACCACAGTGATATATGTACATCCATGTTTACAGCAGCACAATTTGTAATAGCCAGATCTTAGAAACAACCCAAATGCCCATCAACTGTGGAGTGGATAAAAAAGATGTGGTATTTTTATACAATGGAGTACTACTCAGTCATAAAGAATGATAAACTTCAGGCTTTTATTTGTAAATGGATGCAACTAGAAAATATACTCATACATGAAATAAATCAGACTTGCATGTGTAAACACCATATTATTTCACTAGTGTAAAAAACTAAAAGAGTAAGTAAGATCCAAAAGTTATAATAGATATAGTAAAAGGTAAAGAAACTGCTCAAAGGGAAATCATATTGTTTGATCAGTTTTGCATGCCTATATCTGGTAACATGAGCCACTATTTTGAAGATAACAATACACAATATAACACCCATTGTTAAATTCCTATCCTAGTTTGAAATCCCATATTGCTATTATTTTTTTTTGTCATTTTGCTTTTGTTGTTGTTGTTTGCTTGCTTCTGATTTTGTTTTTTTCTCTTTAAAATAAAAAGAAGTTGGTGTTATAAGATGATCTGTGAGACTTACTGCTAAACATGGAAGCAAGTTGTTAGAAAATTCATCCTTTAATGCTTCATTCATTGATGCTTTATAAGCCAGGTACTATTCTAGGCACTACAGATAAAGTAGTTAAAAATCCACATGAACCTTTCATCCGCACAGAATACAGTGGTGCCTCAGTTCATGAACTCAATTTGTTCCACGACTCCGGGAAAGACAGCCCCAGTTGTGTTTATTACTCAACATAGAGTTTACCATCAAAGAAATAAAAATTTGCCAAACACTTCTGTTTGCAAACAAAATTGTCTGTGTACTGAGACACTACTGTACATACTTTATAATCCTAAATATATGCTAATAATGCATGTATATTTATTTCTAAATACAAAGATCATGATGGTGACCTTCAGTGTGGTGAATGGAATCAAAAGAGGAATGATAACTTTTGGCCTATATTCTTCTGTGTTATTTGAACCCTCTTTATGGAAATACACTTGTGCATTTGAATCCTCTTATTGAAATGCAATCCAGTAATGGAACCAAACTGTGTTCTTCATAGGCCTAGCCACAAAACCCTTCAAAGGCTACCACAATGGAACCCAGCTAGTGCCTTCACTGGCTTTACTTATTCATACTCATAAGGGAGATTCCTTTTGATCAAAGGTTTCTATGCCAACAAAAGTTTAAGAACAACCAACCTTGCTAAAAACCAGAAAATTAAAATACACAAAGGAATAAGGGTGAAAATCTCACTTGGGCATAACCTTAGACTAATCCCAGATCATTTAAGGGTTTTGATTGTCTACCTCCTTTGTTACTAAGGCTCCTCTGCCTGTAAAGGACAAGATTTCAGCTTTTCAGATGTCAAATGGCACTCATTAAACATCACAAATGAGTTCCAATGTGGAAAATGCATTTTCAAATAGAAGAGTTTTGTTTTATTTTATTTTAAAATTGTGTTAGCACCTAAAAGACCCCTGTAATAGTGAAGATAAAGTTAATCCAGTAATGCATTTACCATAGTAAACCTCCAGAACAGAAACACATTACTTCTCTCTGATGGAATTTTAAATCAGTATAAGGGATTAAACAGTATTATCCAGCTGATGGAGAGAGACTTGGAAAACATGATGGATTGTGGGAAATGGTCATCCCCCTCACTGCTATTTGTGTTTGAGGAAGTCTGTTTGACCTTTCTGTGATTAATATGTCTGACATAATTCTGAGGATCTGGTATCTTTTTTCTTTTAACTTTTCATCTCCTCAAAAGGCCTGCCCAAAGCAGAGGCAGGCATCGTGTTCTTTCAGCCGGTGGTTTGTCACTACCTGGATTTGAATTAGAGCAATGCAAACGGTCTCATACTTCTACAACTAGCTTTTCAGTGTGTGGTTGAGTAGCAGAAACAGACAAACAGAGCACATTCTCCCTTGTGCTAGCACATCTACTAAAATAATGGATTATGGTATCACCATGAAAATAAACATTGTCAGATCACTGACACATGGAGCCCACAACATAATCAAAGTTCATTCATTCTCCCTTATTTCTCTTTCCCTTCCAGTATGCCTTGGTAGTGTCCTCAGTTTGGATCGTTTCTCTAAATTTTGTTCATATATAAAAAATAAAGTTACTGAAGAGCTATTTTAGGTCAAATTATCTCTCCATTGATCCAGCTTTACCTACAATATTTTAATCTTAGAGGCTTAATCTTAGAGATTTTAATTGCTATGGCTTTAAAAAATATGAGTTATCCAGATAATCTGTTTTTCTTAGCAGTGAGTGCCAGCCCACTTACATAGATTATCTGATCTCTCAAATATTGTGTCTCTCCACATTCTCCGTTCTTCTAACCCAAAACATTCCTGTGCTAACTTGTGCTAACAGGTAAAATAACACACCTCAGTATTTATAGGCACAATAGGAGAGAAATTATACAACTTTTAAACTTGGTGAATTTTGTGGATTTATGGGCACTGGACTAATTGTAAACAAAACACAATATTTTTATTTGATTCTCGAGGCACTTTGACCTGGTGAGAGACTTAACTGCTTTGTGTTTCATTTTTCAGTTTTAAGAGAAGATGTGATGGTATTACCTCTCGTCTTAGGATGTTAAAAGTATAGTGAGATGATATATGTAAGTTACCTTACACAGTGCCTGGTGTGAGAAAACTATTTAATTCTTATCACTGCCAATATTATTAGTCCTGCAACGTGTTTCATGTCCTGCAACGTGTTTTGATCTTAAACTGTTAGTTCATGTCCTGCAATGTGTTTTGATCTTAAACTGAACAAAAGAATAAAATCGAAGAGCCAAAACCAAATGTTAAGAAGGTTCTTAGATGTAGATTTTAGAAAAATCAAGGAAAATTCCCTAACAATGGAAAATATAAAAATGAATTTGCCAAAATTACTTTGCTAACATGACATGTAACAACTTTATAGAAGTAATAGGGTATGAGATAGCACTATGAGCAACAATGCCAAAAAATTGAGTAACCTAAGCTTAACAAACTCCTAGAAACACACAAATTACCAAAACTGATTTAAGAAGACATAGAAAACCTGAATAGACCTATAATAAGTAAGGAAGTTAAATTAGTAATCAAAAGACTTCCAAAGAAAAGTCTGGGACCAGAAGCCTTCATTGCTGAATTCTATCAAATGTTTAAAGAATTATATGAATTCTTACCAAATCCTTTTAAAATAACTTAAATAAGAGGAGACATACTCATTGTTGTATGAAGTCAGTACTACTCTGACACAGTACTAAAGCTAGAAACCACCACTAGAAAACTGTACACCAATATTCCTTAAGAAAATTGGTATAAAATTTCCACAAAAGACCAGGAAATCAAATTTAGTAGCATACTAAGAGGATTATACACCTTCATCAATTTGCAATTTTTTCCAGAATTGCAAAGGTGATTTGTTATATGAAAGCCCATCAGTGTATCACAGTATAGAAAATAAAACTCATATTGTCAACTCAACTGATACCAAAAGAACTTTTGACAAAATCAAACACTGATACATTCAATAAATTAGGCCTAGAAGGTAACTTCCTCAACATGTAAAGCTTGTATTTGACAAGCTTATAGTTGACATCATATTCAATAGTGAAAGACATAGACTTTCTCCTAAGATAAAGAACAAGAAAAAGGTATCTGCCTGTATCACTTATATGCAACCTAACACTGAAAGTTTTGGTCAGAACACTGGCAAGAAAAATAGATAAAAAACACCCAAACTGAAAAAGAAGTAGTAAAATTACCTGCATCTGTAGATGATATGCTCTTACATCTTAAAAAAAAACCCTAAAGAGTACACACAGCTATTATAGCTAATAATGAATTCATCAAGGTTACAGGACAGAAATCAACAGGAAAAATTAACTTGTATTTTTACAACAATAAAGATTCTAAAACGGAAACAATTCCAATTTAAAAAGAATAAAATGCTTGAGAGTAAATTTAACCATGGAGGCATAAGACTTGCATACTGAAAATTACCAAACATTGCTCTAATAAATCAAAGATGAAAATAAATGAAAAAAAAAATCAAACAGCATGGATATAAATTAAGGGTTCATGCTGAGATGATAATACTTCTCAAATGTGGTAGTTTGTTTACTCAAAGTGAGATATAGACTCAATGCAATCCCTACCAAACCCAATGGAAGGTTTGTAAAAACATAAAAATTGACCCTAAAATTCATATGGAATTTTTTTGTATGGGGAATAGAACTCAGGACTTTGTACTTGTCAGGCAGGTGCTCATGCCACTGAGCTATATCCCTAGCTCACATGGAATTTCAAAGGAGAATAGCCAAAACAAACAAACAAACAAACAACTAAGGTAGAAGAGTCATTTTCCTATGTAAAAACCTAATACAAAGCTATATTAATCAAGACAATGTGGTCCTGGGATAGAAAAATTTTTTTTAATTTAATTTAATTTAATTTTATTTTATTATTTTATTTTAATTTTATTTTATTTTATTTTATTTTATTTTATTTTATTTTATTTTATTTTATTTTATTTTTTGGTACCAGAGATTGAACTCATGACCTCATGCTTGCCAGGCAGGCGCCTATGCCAGTGAGCATACAGATCAATAAAATTGAGAGCTCAGAAATAAATCCTCACATCTATGATCAAATAATTTTCTATAAGGATGCACAATGATTCAATGAGAAAATAATAGCATCTCCAACAAATGGTGGTAGATTATTTGGAGATTTCAAAAGAATAAATTTGCAAGAAAAAAGAAAAACAATGAAATTAGACTCTTACCTTCAAAATATACAAGAAATTAACTCAAAGTGAATCCAAGGGTTCCATTTAAGAGTTGAAGCTATAAAAGGGTCAGAATAAAATGTGGGGGCAAATGTGTATGCCCTTGGGTTCGGTAAAGGCTTGTAAAGTATGACAACAACAGCAAAGGCCTTGACAGGAAAAATAGATAAAATTGGATTCCACACACAAAACAAAACAAAACAAAACCAAAACTCACATGTGCAACAAAGGACAGTGATAGTGAAAGTAAGAAAACATCCCCACACAATATTTGATAAGGTTTTCATATCCATAATTTAAAGAGAACTCATAATTCAACAACAAAAAGATAAGAATGGCTATCATCAAGAAATCAACCAATTAACAAATGCTGGCAGAGCTGTGGGGGAAAGGGAACCTTTCTCCACTGTTGGTGGGAGTGCAGATTGGTACAACCACTGTGGAAATCAGTGTGGAGATTCCTCAAAAATCTAGGATTGGAGGTGCAATTCCACCCAGTTATTCCCCTTCTGGGTATCTTCCCAGAAGAATTGAAAACATCATACCACAGTGATGTATGTGCATCCCTGTTTATAGCAGCACAATTTATAATAACCAGATTTTGGAAACAACCCCAAAGCTCACCAACTGTGGAATGGATAAAAAAGATACGGTATTTTTATACAATGGAGTACTACTCAGCTATTGAGATGATAAATGGATGCAACTTGAGATTATACTCATAAGTGGAATAAATCAGACTCACATGTGTAAACATCGTATTGTCTCCCTAAGGTAAAAAACTGAAAGAGTAAGTAAGATCCAAAATGTACAATAGATATTGTGAGAGTGAGAGAGGAGGAGATCGCTTGGAAGGAAAAGACAACTGGGATGGGGGAAAAGAGAAAGGAAAGAAGGGAAAGATTATACACACACACACAATAGATAATTATACTACTAGTCTCTGTTAGTTCATCAAAAAGAATGGAGTGTGCTTTCATTGTTTGATCATTTTCTCATGCCTGTGTCTTGTAATCTGAGCAACTACTTTGAAGATAATAATATGCAATATATTAACCATTGTTAATCTCAGAGAGAGAACCCAGACAAAAACTAGTCAAAGGACTTGAATAGATATTTGTCAAAACAAAAATGACAAACAACTGGCCAATATGCATATAAGATCCTTGACATTATTAATCAGGAAAATGCAAATAAAAAACACAGTATATTACTTCATGCCAACTGAGATGTTTATAATTTTCTAAAAAATGAAAATGAGTTTTGGTAAACATGTGGAGCAATTATAATCCTTTTACATTCCCGGGGGCAATACAAAATGGGGCAGTCTTTTTGGAAAGCAGTTTTGTGGATCCTCAAGAAGTTAAATATGAAGTTAGCACATGGCCTCACAGCCCTACTTGGCATGTATTCCAAAGACTTGAAAACAGAAAGTTCAATAGACACTTCTACAATGGAGTATATGCAACACTATTCATATTAGTTAAAAGGTAGAAGAGACACAAATGTCCCTTAACAGATACATGGGTTTAAAAAATGTGATACATATATCACATTTATATATAATATATATTTTTATATATATGAAATTATTTCAGTCATAAAAAGGAATTAATTTCTAATATATACATAGAAGAACCTTAGGATTATTATTTTAAATGAATGAAGTCAGGCCTAAAAGGACAACTATTGTATGATTTCACATTATGAAATATCTTGAATAGAGAGATTGATAGCAATGGAAAGTGTATTTGTGGCTAAAGGGACTGGTAGAAGGAGAAATTGGGAATTATTGCTTATTGAGGGCAGAGTTTCTGTTTGGAGCCATGAAAATTTTTGAAAATGGTGGTAAGCGCACAACACTGTGAATGTACTGAATGTCCTTGAGTTGTGCAATTCAAATTGGTTAAAATGGCAATTTTTATGTTACACATTTTACATATAAAAACATGAAAATTCTACATATCTCATTGTTAACATTTGTAACATCACACCATTTTATGTACAGAACCATTCACAGTTTTTCTACATACTAAGAAAAGAAAAATAGCCTTTGCATACTGGGATTTAAACACATTTTTATCTAATATTGCTAAAGCCAGTAAAATCTAATTGATTACATTGCATCAGTTCTATCTAAACATATGACCCGAAGTGTGGAAGTGTCAAAAAGAGAACGCACCACCATGTGGGAGTAAATTTGGCACTGATGTGGTCACGGGAAATTGGATGATCGTCAGCTGGGAGATCCTAGAATGAATTTTTATTAATGGCAAGATGCTGGACAAATGGGGGTCCACAGGGCCTTCTCCTAGTTTCTGTGAGAGTTCTACAAACATCCTTGCGAAGTTGAAATGATTTCTCTTTTTTCTCTGGTGATGACAAACCTTTCCGTTCAAGTATTCCTAATAACCATTTTACTATTCTCATCAGATGATATTGGTACTAAAAATACTCTTCGCTATCAATAGCTAGCCTGAAATTTTCATGTAGACTATCAGGTTTCATAAAGCATATCACCTAAAAGGGATTGTTAAAAATTCATAATGAAACAGATCCCTCTATGAAATCTTAATACAGAAAGGAAAGTTCTCCTAACCCTAATTGCTTCCAAGAGAGTGTCTCCACAGCAAACATCCAGGGATATGTCATTAGGAAGACCATAATAAAGACGTGAATTTCCACACATGCTGACAACCTCAAATATGCAGCCTACTCAAAAGCAATTTGAGTAAAGAATGTCATTGCGATTGTCAGTGTTGTCACTTCTTGACTAGGGATCTTAATTTTATTCATTTTTGGTCTTGCTGATGGCCCAAAGCACCCTTCCTCTCAGGCATTCAGCCAAGATGTGGAGTTAAATTTTTCCTTTCCTTAGATTTCATACCTCATGAGTTTTCTATAACAAAGAGGACTGTCAAGAAAGGAGGTGGGACTATGACTCAGATTTATAAAACAGGGCCAAACGGGACAGTCATCAAAATACATAGGTTGGGCCACAGAAGGCATGTTTAAATAATGGCTTGGAAAATTCAGAATCTAATCAAACACATCTGTGCATCATATTCTCTACCTGCTGTCTTGCCTGAAATGAAGATGCTTAAATCCCCATTAGTGGGGTAGGACCACCCATCTATGGAAAAACAGAGCCGGACTCCAATCTGTTTTGTGAATCTTCAGAGTGGCTACCAGCTGACTGGAAAACATTTAGTGTGGGGGATCCAGTGTGGGGCAGAATGAACACAGCTGGCTGACACAGCAAGCAGTTAGGAACAACAATGAAAATGTCATTTGATTCGTGGGCTGAGCCAATCCATCTGGAAAATCTCTCTAAGAAACTAGCTGGAAATGACATTTCAGCTCTGATTTTCCTAGTCAAGTCTGTACCTTAAGCCAGAGACTCAAAAATAGTACTCCTTCTAGAAGGCATCAACATAGTGACACCTGAGTCTCTTTGCTTTGGTCTTTCAAGAGTGATTTTAGCTTTTCTGGAGATAATACAGAGACAGCAGGGGCTGGGTACTGGGAACAGATTTACACTTGCACCTCGTTTCCAGGAAATAGATGATTCTGCTCATGCTGACTCCTGGATTTCCTACATGAGATCTGAACCCTGGGCCTAATGCACAGTGAGGCATGCGATTGACATTTGCAGAAAGCTTGACATTCCACATTGCAGTTCATGAGTGGTACCAGACAAAGGAGCATGTTAAATGACTGCCAGCCCTATGATAAGGCTGGTTATTACTGAGGTATAGCTTCCCCAGGTCTCAAAACCCATAGTGGTGCTACTGAAGCATGCCAGGGAGAAGATAAAATTTAATTAATAATTTCCTTAGAGGCCAACAGTCTATTACAACTATGTTCCTTGCTGTTTTCTGCAACGACCTTATAGCTCATAAACATTATAGATACATGTTTGTCAGAGTCTTATCCCGAGGTGTAATTTATGGCTCAGGTTCCATTGCATAATTAGCTAGACTGAAAAGATTTTCAGATACTGGGAACATTACAGGATCTGCATCAGGTAGGTGTGTGCCTCCCTCCCTTGTGTTCAGGTCAGTGTCTGGAATAGAGACTATAATTTCCATGATTAATAACATGCATTATGGACAAAGCCGAGAATGAAGGCAAAGTCTGTTACTGACTTTCAGGTGATAAATTTTGGTTTCTGCTAGAATTAGAGTGCCTGGACACTGAATTAGGTACTGCTTTTTTATTCAATGAGATAGCTTATTCTAATTGTTTTTAGAAACACAAAATTGCAAGAAATGATGTAATGGAGGGGTAGATTTTTTCCACTAGAATAAAATACTCATTCATTTCATATACAACTACAATTTGTTTTGGATCTATGGTGTGCCCAACATTTTATAGAACTATGGGAGATAAGTGCTTCAAAGTCTAGGAGGAAGTATGTGTTAATAAATACCTTTTGGACACATGAATTGATGAATGTATCATGAGATATTTCACATTTTAAATTATAGAAAACATAGACAATATTTATAATCAGAAAAAAAATAACAAAAAAGTATATTAAAGATAATAGTCTCTATCTTCATCAAGTTGAGAACCAGTATTTACTGAATGCCTCCTGCCAAACACAATGGTACCAGAGAATGTAGCAGCAATTTCTAGTTCAGTCCTTAAAGATTGTCTAGTAGCAAAAATCACTCCCACAACTTGCTTGAATAAAGCAAAACTTTAAGCATGATATTTTTTTCCATTGGGATATTCTGTTCCCCATGATATGTTATAGTTAAATTAAATTGGCTTTGCTCTGGTCAGAATCTCAAATGGCTATTAAATTTACAACATAAAAAGAGAATCACTATGCCTTTTGCTTTGAGTCTGCCCTCTGACCAGATGTTCTTCTCCCACTAAGGGTCCATTAAAACTCTACCTCTTATTCTTCAGAGTCTACTTTAAACACCATCTAAAATAGTACAATTGTCTCTTGGTATTCACAGGGTATTGCTCTAGGATCTCCAAGGATACCAAAATCTATAGATGTTCAAGTACGTTAGATAAAATAATGTAGTAACTAACTTAAGTATAAGCAAATAACTTATACTCTCCTTCTACATATTTTAAATCATCCGTTGATTACTTACAACACCAAACACAAGAAAACGCTATGTAAACAGTTGTTACACATATATTGTTTAGACAATAATGATAGGAAAATGTATATACATATGTGCATTACAGACGCAGGTTTTTTCCCCAAATATTGTTAGAGTGCTGAATCATGGTTGAATCTGTGGATGAGGAACCCTTGGATTATGAGAGCCAATTGTGGCTCATTGTTGGTGTACAACACTCACTCACTCTTTCACTCACACGTGTACAGACATTTCTCATTTAATGAGCCGGTCGTCATTAGGATTAGAAAATAGGTTGTTAAACAAATTGGTCACTAAGTGAGGAACCATATATAGAAAGTACATTACAATATTCAGAACAAAGAAACAGTCAAAGAAAACTCCAACTTAATGATTTTGCTTTCATTTGTATAACTCTACATGCAGTATTGTAATGTATAACAGAACATAAAACTACAGTACTGTGCAGTACAGCACAATCAGCAAAAATTATGGCACCATTTAAACAAGGTGCACTGTACCAAAAATATATATAAGGCTCTATAAATAAGATGTGCAGAACTGTACAAAGAATGGGTCATTAAGTCTGAACAATGCACCTTGATTACAAGGCTGAAGAGTCCTTAACCAGGTAGGTCTTCAAACAAAGAATATCTGTGTATGTCACCTCATTCTAAAGTGGTGAAGGTTGAATTGTGTGGGAAGAATAGGAAAACGTATTGGTTTATGAAAATACAGACTTCAGTGCCCAAACAAGTCGCCTTATTCCAACTGTCATCTGTATCACAGGTTATTGTTTTTTATGTTGAAAAGAATAGAATCAAATGAGAAAAAAACAAAATGGGATCATTCAAAACAAATGGATGGACATGGTACATGACTTAAAATCACAATACAGGGTGATCTACAGTGGTTACCATGATGTCTCTTCTATCTTCAATAGAATTGCCCATATTGTCAGGCACAGTAAAATTGTACATAGCAGTATAGAATAAAATCAATAAAAACAAAACATTGGAGACCATAGGACTTCAAAAGAGGGTAATAGTCAAACCAGAATGGGTATCATAGTGACTCTTATTGTCTTCAGAGTAGAGGTCTATTCTCTCAGACTTGATACTATCAAACATAACAGATTTGAATAAACTTAGTCGAGACGAGACGGTGATTGAACAAAACAGATTCAATAAAATCAGTCAAAACAATACAGCGAAATACTGAAGCTGCTGCAGTCTGGTTCCAGGGTTATCCTGCCCGACTCCGAAATGTCACCTGGCCCGCGGGAGGACTGAGTTCCCTGCACCCACCATGAGCTGGTGCAGATTTCCAAAGTGGTGCTGTTCTCTGCTCTGCCTCGCCCCTTCCCTCCCGAGACCACATCCTCCCACAGAGGCCTCGGGCTTGCCAAACTCCAACTTCACTGCGACCACACATCCTCGGATCCCAGCAGCGTTTCATACACAGTGGGGCCAGCTCCGATGAGAGCACATCTGGCTACAGCCTCCTGTCCATGTGTTTCTTTTCTTTTTCTTTCTTTCCCCCCACCCCTTTAGTTTCTTCCTGGGTTGAGAGGATCCATCTCCTTCCATCTGGTTTTCTCCAGGATGCTATTTTCCAGCACCTGAGCTGTTTCTCTCAGAGAAGCCCTTTACTTTGCTGCTTATTCATCTGCCATCTTCCCAGCTTCCCCTATCACAGGTAATGTTGATGACAATAGCATGACTAACAGAGTACTTACTCTAAACTGAGATAACCTCTTCTAATATGATTACATCACTCATGCACCAATGTCATTATAATATAGGTATTACTATTGCCATATTACAAGTGAGGAAACTAAACCAGACACTGTAAGTAAACATTCCCAAATCATACAGATAGTGAAGGTGGGTATCAATCCAGGTCCACATCTCAATCTTTGCTCTTAGCCACTACGTCATCCTATGTCTTCTATAATCCTCCACTGATCATGAAAAGACATGAAAGTGTATTTCCTAAGCTATATCCTTGAATGAGACAATTTCAGCATCATATTTGCCTGCCTAATGGAAACTATTCAAATTTTTGCAATCGCTTGACCGCATGAATCTTTATAAGAACAAAAATACTTGACAATTTGGGAAAACTCTGATACTTAAACATTTTGGATCTTATCTGAATGCTTGGCTCCATCTAATTCTAGGCTAGGCATTTTTTTCCATGAAAATGGATCATAAGGAATCTGAGTTGAAAGATAAAGCAAAACTTTTAGAGCAAAAGTAGATATTTGTATCAAAGGAAAGATGTGCTTTCCTTTCAATCTGCTCCAATACGTCATAGAATCAGAGTTGTTCTGATGTGATAATTTATGAAAACAGGCAGTGTGAGGATGTCACACCAGACTATATTCAGTTGGGATTAAAATAAAAGAAGGGAGATGCAAATAAAATGACTCTAGAGTCAATTTATATTCTTCACTATCCTCCAGCATCATAGGACCATAACTCTCCACCAGACATGAAGATTGTTTCACACCAGTGCAAAGATAACCATTCTGAACTTCTTTTCATGAAGTATCTTGGGTTCTGTATTAGTTCAAGAAGTTTAGAATCCAAAAATTTCCCCTGAAGTAGCAACTCTGTGGCTTACCTATAAATTTATACATTTACAAATTTGAGAAGGCTCAGCAATACCTCATCCTTACTCCTTCAGTTATTAACAGATTTTTCTGTTTACTTTTCTTCAATGCATAAACAACATCATAACCAAGGTAAGATTCTCCAAACCTAACACCTCAATGTTTTTGATCTATTGTTTTTTAATGCTTCATGTATTGCGACCACCTTGATTCCTCAACTCCTTTAGGCTGTTTCCCTCATTAAATACTTAACACTAACTGATGGATGTGCGCATGTGTAGGAGAGAGATAGAGAAAAGAGAGAGAGCAAAAAGATAGAGTTAGTATGGACAGAAATGTAAATATAACAGCACCATAGGATGATTGATAGATGTGGAAAAGATTCATTAAACCTGCTCATATTGTGGGTCAAATTCTGCTTTTAGATGTATTTCTTCCAAATATAGAGTAAGGATTGATAAAAATATTAATGAATCCAAATTCTAAGAATATTAATGGAACTAAATAAAGGTTAAATTAAATAAATTAAACTACATATATGTGGTGGGTTATGGTAAGCTACTGAATGTCATGTGATAGAGGAATATTTAACCATATCTGTTAAATATTTAACAGATATGGTTTAAGCTACTGAATGTCATGTGATAGAGGAATATTTAACCATATCCATTTCTGTTACTGAAGTGTGTGCGGTCCTAGACTCATTCAGAGGTTAAATCTATGGGTCAGGCTATGGTGCACAATCAGCAAATGAAGGTTTTAAGATGCTGCTGCTGGAAACATCACAGGTTCTGCATAAGTTATAATGTAATTTAAGCCATGATTTTGTTGAAAATACATATGTGTAGACTAAAAAAAATCAACACAAAATGTCATGTATTCATAAAACATGTCTTTGGCAATTTTAAGGAACCTTTGGTTTAGACCTTCATTTTGTTCATCGTTATAATTTGGACTTTTCTATTTATGCTTCAGAGTCCATACAATCCATATCATCAGTTTCACACCATTCTATTTTTTCAAATAATTAATGTCAGAGGCCATGAACAGTTTTTTAAAAACTCAACCAACAAAACATTCCTCTAAAAAAATTCCCAAAGGGAACTTCTTGAAGATGAGTGCTTTTCCTCAAACAGTCAGCACCAGATTGCAGACTGCATCCCTGCAGAAGTCCCCGGCAGCAGGGGTGATGTTCTATGAGCTAGGAACAAAGCCTTGCAGGGCCAGGGACTTCAATCAGCTCCATCCTGGAACACTAAGAGATTGCCTTACTAGTTGGGAGACAGGAGGAACAAGAAAGTTGTGCTTCTACCTCAGTGAAGTTTGTCCATAACTTAGACTTTTAGGAGATGATCAGACAAAAGCTATGCCTAGATACTTCCTCCACCTCACCACAAAGGGTTCCTTTGTATCAACTTCAATTTCTTGATGAATTCAGAATCATGAAATTTTAGGCTAGAGCATAGATGAGTTAGAAACAAATTTAGAAAGAAATTAAAAGGGATGAAGAATCAACTTATGAAATCTATGATTAGAAAGAGAAGCAACTACTACTGAAGATCCTACAGAAAGAATGGAGACTTTAAGGGTCATTTCTGAGTCTTAGGATGACTCGTGAGTCCTGGAAATGTCACTTTGCTGAGGCATATGCATCGGTAAATGTTGCTTTAAATGCCTTGCTGTGGCTCATAGGGGTTGTCCAGTTCAGTGTCCCTGGAGGTGGTCAGCACAGGGCCAATGATGAAGCTGGCACCTTCCTGTTATCCCGAACTCTAGGCAAGGGATGTGGAAGACATGCAGTGCCATTTCCTGAAACACATGGCTGCCAGATCACTCAATCCATCTGCAAGTACTGACACGAGCAACCACTGCTAAAGTGCTGGGGAGGGGGCGGGTTACCTGCAGGAGATAGAAGGTATTTATATTGCCGTCTGTTTCCCAGGAGCATTTAGTTTATCACCCTTTACTTTTTTGGGATTATCTATGCAATTCCTTCCCTCATATTAATGCTTCTTGGTATTCTTGGGAGAGGGTAGTTTGGTTTGAAGGTACCTCCTCCCGCAAAGTTCTCCAAACTAATAGATTTAAAAATGACACATTTAAGTATGATGTCATCTAGCAAATTTCCTCTCAATTTTCAGAGAAAGAGAAAAGGCTTTTGAAAGCAATTTTAAAAAGGCTTCTAAAGTTTTCTTTAATTCAACCATTCAGGAAGTTTTTCCTCCCTCTCCTTTTTCTGGCACTCTGTTTGCTCTCTCTACCCCAACCATCTCGGAAAGCTCTCTCAGGAAATTTTTCCTCTCCTTCCCTCCCTCCCTCCTTCATTCCCTTCTCCTTCTGCATCTATTTCCCTCTCTTTTCTCCCCACTCCTCCTCACACCTCCCCTTCTCTCTCTTTTCTCCCCTCTTCTCCCTCTGTCTCTTTCTTGAACCCAGAGCCTTCACACTGAGTACATCCTCAGTGCCCCCTTCCATCCCCACCTCCTTGAGACAAATTTCACTAATTTTCCCAGACTGAGCAAGAACTTGTGTTCTTATTACCTCAGTCTCCCAGAGCACTGGGATTACAAGTGTGAGCTACTGCCCACAGCTGAAGAACCTTCTCTTTATAACTAAGCCAAGAATAATACCACTTGTTATTTGCTTTAACTCTATTATAATTCCAGACAAATACGTAATATTTTATAGGGTTTATCACTCTCATTCTTTGCAAGGCTGTGAAGTAGTTACCATAATAAATCCCCACTTCTCAGTGGAGAAACTGAGGTTAAGGATTTGCCCATAGTCAGTTGGCACTTTAGTAGCAGATCTGGTCTTTTAATTCTGTCCCTGAAAAAAATCAAGCAGTCACAAAAAATGGTGCTTTTAAGCCTCTATAATATTTTCCCCCTATTCTGTTCTGAGAGTTGCAGACCCTGAGGTCAGGCAGGTAGTTTTCATGAGTTGAAAGGTCTAGGGGTGGCGGTGGTGCGGCAGCCTGGAATTCTACCTGACCTACAGGATTATCCCCCCCCTTCTCCAGGAGATACTTGTCTGCTGTAGCACAGGACCAAACTTTTAAAATGGAGATGGAAATACATATATTTTTAACATCTAAAAAAACACTTGATTTTTAAGTGTTAGCAATTTACTTAAAAACATTTAAGTACAGGAGACTAACTCTATGCTAAATGAACAAAGGCCATCAGTAGGCAGTACTCAGGTCACAGACTATGTCTTTCTGTTCTTTACCTTTCACTTGGTTTAGGCTCAAACTTTGAGAGGTGTGATAGCAAGATGCTGCTTCAGTGAAACATTACATCTTTGGCTTTCCAATCTCTCCTTTACTGACCATGGTAAATAGTTGAACAGCAAACTCTTTCCCATCTGGGCTCTCAGAGGCAATATCAAAACTAAGCAGGGTTGGTGGCAGCCTGCGTCCCAGCTGGTGGAGAATCCAGGCTTCCCTCCCCTCTCTGCTGTTGTGTTGGCATCTCTGAAGTGGCCTCTGGATTTCTCATGGGGTTTGGCTACCCACTGGCCCCCACTGAGTCTCCCTCTAGTTTGTGTCTTGGAGAAAAAAGAAAAAAAATCCTTTCAAACCCTGAAAACTACAAATTGGCTTCAAACTTCTCTGCCCAAATTTTAGAGCTGGTGGTAAATTTCACACTCACCAGTCACATTTTTCTTCTTACCACATTCTGGCATAAAAGAACAATTGCTCTTCCAAGCAGGAAAGCTGAGGTTGGGCCAAACACCTAGAATCTTAGCATCAGATAATTTGGAAAAGCCCCTCAAACTATAGGGAAGGGTTCTTTTTAAATACCATGGTTTGGTTTACAATTAGACCCCCTGCAAACACAGCTCCAAATCTCTCTGCTTTGGGGTTTCTGATCTCACAAACCTCTGTGTTCACCCATCCCTCTGTTTCTTCTAGAGACCTTAGCATCAGCATATCCTTCTTGCTCGCTGTTGCATCCCCAGCACCTGACACCAACATTAATAAATATTTGTTGAATAAATGAATAAAATGAATGAAAGGTTCAGATCAGTAGGGACCAAGATAATACCTATGTAGTGATTTATTCATTCTAATATATTGGAATGAATGCAGGTCCCTCAGGAATACACTTGAGGAACACAGGGCAGCTTCTGTTCGGATTGCTGAGGTTTTGTGTAGCTGTGTCAAGCTGATTTTGCCCACATAGAGGCAAAGAATGAAGGTTTTTGAGTAGAATATGTGACAAAGGTGCGAGAGTGAGAATATAGCAACTTGAGGTTGACAGAAGGACAAGGGAGAAAAGGTGGTGGAGTGTGCGACCCTACCCTCTCCAGTCTTTCCATAAAATGACCAATAAAATATATTCACTAACATCACCCATATGATGAAACACAGAACTTACATCATGCGATCATGCATAGTCTGTATCAAAAAGCAAATATAACTAGAGCAAAGCCTCTTATTTGGGGAAGAAACAGTCTGTGACGAAGCAGCCAGACAGAAAAACTTTACACTATGACATGAACGCTGCTCCAAAGTACTCACAAAACACTATTGATTTATAGACACTTCTTGAGCATTTACTATGTGCCAAGTATGTGGACAGCGGTAAGGAAAGAGAGGCAATGTATTTAAGAAATGAGGAAGTATCAGTGATGGGTGCTGTGACAGGAACAGGGTGGATGAGTGATATAAGATAATGATAAGGCATGAGTTTCAAATTAACTGGGTTGGCATGGTTGGCTGCTCTGAGAAGCAACAATTGAGCTGAGATCTGAATGAGGAAAGTAAAGAAAGCCTGTAAAAGGCTCTACTAGAGTAGAGAAGACCTACACATGAATAATGCCTCTGTGGATTAACTGTGTGGTGCAAGGAATAGGTCGGAGAGGAGACGTAGCAGCACGCGGTTGGAAGATGCAGGCAGGGACCAAGTTAGGAAGACAAGACAATTGTCTGCCAAATTGGATGGACTGATAAAGATGGGAAGTTGACTGAAATGCAGAGGTAAAAATGTAATCACAACACAAGGGCCTTGACATATACCATCTCTGGGGGAAAAGTTCTCAAACACTTTCCCTTCAGGGGGCAGGAAATAATGTAGTTTAGTTAATTGGCCATAGGGACTGCTCTGTGTATTAATGTAAAACTGGGGATTATCCAGCCCCAGATGCAAATGAAAGGGCACAGTGGGTCACTGGTTTTCCAAAGACTCTTCTCACTTGAGGTAGAAGTGAAAATGCCAATTACTCTCATTTCAGTAGAAAAAAAAATGGGAGAGGAAAAACACTGGAGAATTGTGATTCTGATTGGCTTGAAAATCATAACCACCATCCCAAAATTAAAAGAATAGAAAGGGGGGAAAAAGCCCTTTACTCTTGGGATGTTAAGTGATTAGGAAGAGTTGTTATTTGGCTGATTTTCACACTTCATTAGCATATGCATGATTTAACGAGGAAACATGCTGGGGGGCTGGCATGGGCTGGGCAGGGCCTTTCTCCCCACCCACGCACTGGAAACTGGGGCAGTAGCTTTGGGAGTGCTTTATTATGGCAGCAAGAAACAGCAATCAGTGCAGAAAGGGAGATGAGCACATTACCAAGCCTTGGACTGGTGCGATGTCTACCTTTACTCCTGAGCACACTTGTGCAGGAAGCCACACTGCTGGAACACAAGAGACCTCCCAAGAAAAGAGCCACCTGGGTTAAGCACAATTCTCCTGCCTCCCGCAGACACCCATGTTTTCTTCTCCAAGTATCTGTCAATGCCAAGAAAACTGAAGAACTGTATTATGATGGTCCACATCCCACTAAGCAGTGAAGATAAGAAGGAAGTGGGCTGGTGTTTTGAGGACAGGATCAAATGGGCTCTGGGAGGAGAGTTGGGCCGTCACATCTCCATTCTAAATTTCCAGATTAGATCTATAAGCAGTGCAACCCGAACAAAAGTCACACTCACTGCTTCACAACAGTGAACTTCAGGCTTTTAAATTATCCATTCAAAACATTTCAAAGGAAAAAGAAAAAGACAAAAATAGGCTACTTGCCACGGAAGGGCGCAATCATGCCCAGCCTTTCTGGGCCTGTATGACTGCTTAATTCCTTTGTGAAAGTACGTATATGACTCAGAAAGTGATGAACAGAATGTGTAGGTCTTTCTGAAAAGAAATGGCAAGGAATTTTATAATTCTTGCATCATGGTCACTTCATCATCACATTCAATGTCATATAACTTTAAAATTGTGTCATTTGGTCCATTCATATAGTCTGAGATGATTTTTGTGATGGTTAAGCTTAGCCATCTACTTAACTGGCTTGCGAGTTGCCTAGAAGATTAGAGTAAAACACTTCTGAGTGTGCCTGGGTGGTTCACAGAGGTGCGCCCTTGGGTACTATGTCTAGTCCCTGGCCTCTTTCTTACTGGCACTGTTCCCCTGCTCTGCTTCCTGGATGACATGCATTAGGCATCTTTGCTGCCATGGCCTTCTCTCATGGTGCTTCTGCCTCAGAGCCAGCCAACCATGCACTAAATCTTCTGAAATCGTGAGCCAAATAAACCTCTCCCTTAAATTGTGGATGTCAGGTACTTGATTCCAGCAACAGAAAGGCTGACCAATAGCATTTGCCAATGTTTTCTGCTTCTGGGACCACTTCATATCAATTCTCTTGTCTCTTTTTAAAGAAAACTATCATTTTTTTCTCTTAATTCAGCCTGCTGTCTGGGTGTGGGTGTGCATGTATGTGCATCTGCACATGTGTATATCCTAAGACCTGAGCTCATCAGCATACTTTATGATCCTTTATGATTCATTCAAAATTTTTAAAATCCACCTTGGACTAAAGAAAGTTAAGTTCAGACTTTTTTTTCCACATTGAGATGATTCCAAGATATTCTTTTCACTCCTTCACACCCACTCCTTGAAGCTCTCCAAACATGTCAAACATTTTCATACCTCTGTGCTTTTGCAGATGCTATTCTACTTTTTGAATGAATAAAGAAATCTATCAGTTCTTCCGTATGTTATTCTGGCTCAAATTCCCAAACCTTATGCTACCATATTTAACTTCATAAACATGTACTCACTACTACTAAATCAGACCTCTGACTGATATATGAAGAATGGTAGTAACCATTCTTCCCTTCTGCCAAAAGCCTCCAACTTTCCCCATCCTGGTCTTCGAGTAAAATTTAGGTGGCACTTGTTTCTTCTCCCTCAACATCAGAGTATCAGAGTATCAGAGTTAGAACTTCATTGACTTAAATTATTCCATCTTACTGAGTATAGGAAACACTTCTATACTCAGTACAGGAGATGAGTGCAGAATCTAAACACAGTGGATAAGCTATCAGGTGGTATTTCCTAAGAATTTAAGAAAAGGATAGGAAGCACACACTAAGGCAGTCATTTTTCCATCACAAAGTCAGATCTTGGAACTATGGCTGGGTTTCTGTAGAAAGCAAAGCAGAAAGGACATTTATCCAGGGCACCAAAGCTGGATCAGTCCTTGCCTGAAGCCAGTGTTCTTTTGAACTTTTATTTGTGCCAAACTTTTGCTTAAGCAGATTTTTAATAGGTTTGTCCAGCCCACTCAATCAAAGATTCTGGGCCAATATAATAAGAAAAATGTTCAACAGTTCAAGAGCCAAGGCAGAAACCTATGGGAATTTATAAACTATTGTCTAAGTCAATTCCAGATAGTTCACAGTTTCATACATTCCATATACTGTATATTTGAACACTTGTTCTGCTAAATGCTATTCTAGGGTGTTGGAGGGTATAGCAATGAAGAAAACCAACACATGTCCTTTGAGAGCATAGATTTCAATGGAGGATGATATGTTATCAACTATAAACAAGTACAGTAGGAAAGGACGTGAGTATTGGAAAGAAACAGTAGCTGCAGGGAGGTCAAAAAGGTCACAGGTGGAAAGGCATTGTGATTTCCCAGGGGTAGGCAACATAGGCTTCATTGAAAAGGTGACACTTGAACATGACTTAAAGGGTGGAAACTGGATATGTGAGTGTCTGGGACAAGAGCAATGTAAGAAAAGAAAGAGCCAATGTTAAGGACGCTAACAACTGATCAGTTTAAGCAGCAGCAAGGAGGCTACTAAGTCATGAGAAAATGGAAGCAGGTCTGACTGGAGAGGAATCTGAAAGGTTAATGATGTAGAGCACTGCAGGACACCATTAGGATAATTATAATTATTAACACATTAACCGTACAGATTAATAGGTTTCATTGTGACATTTCCATACATGCATATATCATGCCTTGATCATCTCATAATGGGAAGTCACTGTAATATTGTGAGAACAGGAGTGACATATCTGACTCAATTCTTAGAAGAATCAGTTTGGCTATTCTGTTGAGAGGATTTCAAGTTTAGAGGTAAAGAATAAAATCAATGAACTGCTATAGCCTGTATGTTAGATAATTACTTGGGTCATCATGATAGTGATTGGATTCTGGATACATTTTAAAAATAAAGCCAACAATACTTCCTGACACTTTGCATGAGAAGTATGAATTGAAGACTTCAAGGTTTTGGCTTGAGGAACTGTAAGAACAGATTTGCCACCAATTGAGAATCGGACAGTTGCAGGTAGAAAAGATATGGTCAGGGGATGTTCAGGAGGTCAGTTTGGAAAGGCTGAGGTATTTCATTAGATACCAAAGTTGAGATTCTGAAGAAGCAATAGGAAATGTAAGTCTAGACATCAGGGCAGAAGATAGGATCACAGACAAGAAATGTTAGGGGTGCTGACACCTACTGATAGTATTTTAAGTCATAAGAGGATGAAACAATGAAGTAACTGTAAATAAGAGTGTGTTCAGGTTTTAACTCATTTAATTAATTCATTTAATCTACACAATAACCTTATGAAGTCAGTAGTTATTGAACAATCCCAATTTTACAATCATGGAAATTGAGGATCAGAGATGTTAAACTTGCACAGCAATTTGGCCAAGAATACACATTTTTTTATAACACCTTATAAGCTGGTAGTCATGCTGGAACAGAAACCCATACAGTCTAACTTTAGTGTCTGTGTTCTTAGCTATTATCCAACATTGCTATCTATTCCCAAGTGGAATTATTTAATCAACTGATAAATGTTTGGATTAAAGATAAGAGTGTGTATGATCCAAGCGTGGCCAACTGAGCTATACAAATTCAGTTTTCTGTTTTCAAAGCTAGATGGGGCTGCAAGAATGATGCAAGATGAAGGTAAGAGCTGAGATCATGGGATACAAACACAGGGGACCAGCTTGCTTAGTAATCCTCATATTTAGTCACGTTCATTTGGAACTTGTTAAAAGACGCAAGTTCCTAGGTGGCCATTCTTAGGAATTATTTTAATAGATACTGAGTTGAGCTTGGGGATTACATTTTGATATAAGTCTCATGAAATTCTGAATGTTTTCTGAGAAATACTACCATAGATAATCTACTTTGGCCTCTACCCAAGAACTTTGACTCAGAAAGACTAACAAAATTAGACTTTAATTTATCCTAGCTTTATAAATATTATGATGGAAGGATGACATCTCTGCATGGGCTACAACTTAGTTTGGAAAACTAGTTTGATATTCCTTATTATGATATTTAGTCTTTTGTCAATCATAATAAATTTCCTACATACATAAAATTGATCTTATTCTCTTATTTATTCATAATAGTAAATAGAATGATCTTGAACTTTGACTAGCAAATGCTGGGTCTTCACTAAATACTCACTGACAAATTAAGTTATGTGAGAAATTTATATTTGCATTTGTCAGTATAGACCCAAACTTAGAGATATTTACCAAAAAAAAAAAAAATTGGAATCAAAGTGTAATAGTTTTTACCATAAGTTAGCAAATGACTATACCTTTACAGTAAACTACCAAAGCAGAGCTATAAGGTAGGTTACTGTAACTGGCCCTTCTCTTTAATTTTGATCAAACAGACAAGTACAACTTCACAAAAATTCACATATTGTAACTCCGATAATTTGACAGCTGAGAAAGCCTAACAAAACATGATAAACTAGCTAATGTTTGCCACCAATTTGGTTAGAATTTAAAGGTAATTGCACAAATGCTTTCCTTTTAGTACAAATGGTACTAAATGCCATTACCAAATGTTTGCACATCCTGTTGCTTTCTATGTAGGATTTTGAAAACAGTTCTTAAAAATTGTCTCAATTTTAATGATGACTACTCACCCTATTAATATAGTTCAGTTTCATTTTAATTTCAAAATTGTTCCAGAACCACTGATTCATCCAATTTATTGATTTCTTTAGCAGGGAATCCCAAGTGGAACTGGATTAATTCCTAAAGCAAGAAAACCAAGATGACAGTAGTTTCTGCTTTACCATCTTAACCACTTTCCTCATCGCTGGGACAAAATACTCAGCTTCCATTTAAAAGAGGAGAAGTTAATTTTGGTTCACATTTTCAGAAATTTAAGTCTATGGGAGGCAGCTCAAATGAAAAATGGCATGGTGGAAGGGCCTGCATGGAGGAAAACTGCTCACATCATGGCTCCCAGAAAGCAGAGAGAGACGGGAGAAGCCAGGAAGGGAGATCTACGCAAGTCATGCCCCCAGTTGCCAACCTCTTTCTCCTAAGGCACACTCAGGTACAGCACTCCATGATCCAATTATCTTCCAAAATCCCTGCCTCGGAGTACTTGAGAGTTTTGGGGGTGATTCTTGATCTAAACTATAATGCTGCTCAATTTTTTCTGCAATTAAAATATGGAGGTAGGAAAGGGATAATTTCTCTGTCTTATCTAAACAACTATCCATCAACAACCTATCCTTTTAAATATACTGTATTAATCATTTATAGAAAAACATATTATTTGCCACAAGCAAGTTGCTTATCTACCAAATGAGGTCATTGAAGGTATCTGTTTCATTAGAACTGTTAGGAAGACTACACGGAGCCAATCATCATGGTACACACTTGTAGTCCCAGAACTCTGGTTGGATAAATCAGGAAGACGGCAATTTAAGCCCACTCTGGTCAGCTTGGTGTCTTAGCAAAACCTTTTCTTGAAATTTTGAGAGTTGGCAAGTGTTGGAGATGTAGCTGAGTGCTAAGATTCTGAGCTAATGAATAAATAAATAAATAAATAAATAAATAGATAGATAAATAAATAGATAAAAAGATGAGGTGGAATCCCATTTCTAGGTATATATCCAGTGGAAATAGA
This sequence comes from Dolichotis patagonum, assembly GCA_004027295.1. Lineage (NCBI taxonomy): Eukaryota > Metazoa > Chordata > Mammalia > Rodentia > Caviidae > Dolichotis > Dolichotis patagonum. The sequence continues at coordinate 10,363 of PVJX010003304.1, read as the reverse complement.
AACACTGTCTTGAAGAGACAGGTGAATTCCCATGTTCATTGCAGCCTTGTTCACAACAGTCAACCTATGGACACAATATATGTATTTGTCAATAGAAGAATGGATAAAGAATATGTGACATTTGTATAAGAATATTATTCAGTCTCAATAATAAGGAAATCCAGCCATTCAATAGATATTATGCTAAGTGGCCAAGCCACACAAAAGCAGACAAATATTGTGTGATCTCACTTATATGTGAAATCGCAAACAGCAAACTCATTGAGATTGGGGGAAGCAGGGTGGTTACCAAATAGACAGATGATGGCCTACAAACTTTCAATTATAAAATGAGTGAGTCTGGAGTTTCAGTGCTTTAATGGTGACCATCGTTAATCATAATACGTTTTATACCTTGAAATTTCTTAAGAGCAGATGTTAAATATTCTTCCTGCAAAATTAACAAACAAAAATGCAACATATAATTATAAGAGGTAATAGTTATGTTAGTTAGCTTGATTGTGATAATCATTTTACCACATATAAGATACAAAAATATTCAGCTATACAATTAATAGATACATGTTTGTCAACTGTATCTCAATAAAGGTAAAATTTAATGTGCATGATAAAAAGATTATACAGAAATGCATAGAACGTAACTAGCACAGACATGGCCCACAGTGAATGCTCTGACATTGATAGTGATAGTAACTTTATCTACGGATATGTTCAGCTAGTTATAAATACCCATACACACAGGTGATCTGTACATTTGTGTCACTCTGCATTTTACATTACACTCAGTTGCCCAGTTACTGCCTACTAAGCATCTCTGCTTTGCCTCTTCCTCTGTTGCCATCAGTTCAGTGACTGTAGCTGCTCACTCAAATGGTGGTTCAGCAGTGGATCATAACACTCCCCTAAAAACAGCATTGCGGTGATCTAACATGGGAAGAGGATTTCAGAAGTGCAGTAGCATCATCTTCTTACTCAACTGGGGAATGGAAAACCGAAGGGCCTCTTCACGGTGGGTCGTGGTGTATTGGAAATTGGGTGCACCCAGGTGAGCTGTTCCCTCGATTCCAAGCTTATTCATATCTGTCTCTCCACTGACTCACCATCAGAGACAAAGCAATCATAACAGATAGAGTGGGAGAACATGTAATTACCTACCTGGCCTCACTAGATACAATGCCAATTTTTATTGACAGATACTCAATGCCACTTTTCTGGCATCTAACTGCTCTGGTAGCTCCAAGGGGCAAAACACTATTTTTCTTTTAATTTACTTTCATGGGATGCTTAATATACCATTCACTGGACCACGTACTTTAAAATACAGGCAAATAAGACATAATTCCTGAGATCAAGGTAAGGATAAGCCATAGAATATACTATTCTCCAATAAATGCCTAGCAGAGAACCTGGCCCATAATTGATGATTAAGAAAGATTTGCTAAATGAATGGACACATGTACAAATTGGGCAGAGCCCCCCACAAGCCCAGGGTAGGAAGTAAAACTAATCAGGCCAAATTTAAAAGCTTCTGTTCCCACCTACCATTGCCAAAAAGGCATTCTTTGTTTTTCAGCTTCTAATTCTGGCAGGAAACACAAGCTTTTCCTTAGCCCACTGATTTTGAGTGACTGCAGTCACTCTGTGATTTCTGCTACCAACTGAGATCTACTCTGGTCTTTTTTAGTAGAGGTAGCAACTTGATACAGCACCACTGGCTATGGGAAAAACCAGTTGACTTCATCAATCTCTGACTCTGTCTTGCAGAATTTCTACCTTTCAAGGCAAAAGTAGGAAATCAGCTAAATCCTTGCAAAAATGTGACAGCAAACCCTTTGTTAACTCTCACCATCCCTGCTGCCCCTTCCCAACCTTCCCAACCCCATGGTCTACCATATTCTAAAGGATAACCGGGCACTGCTCCCCAGCAATCAGTCAGGGACTTGCACACAGTATACATCCTATCAGCTATTATCTGTAGTGTGACCACAATCATGCTTCAGCTTTCCAAGATATTAAAAAACTTCAGAATGTACCATCTGTGGTTTTTTTGCCATCATAAAAGAGCAAATTATTGCTTTTTTAAAAAGCCATGCCACTATTGCTAATATTTTTCATTTCTACAAGCTACTCCACTAATAATCTCTGAGTATTTACACAGTTTATTTGATTATACAGTGCTTTTGTGTGTACTGAGCATTGCACAGTGAACTCATCATCCTGAGTTTTTAAATCCATGCTCTTGCTTTGTTTTGTTTTCCTCTATTTTTAGCAGAAGAACAATATCACTAGTTTTTCTTTTCTTTGGATGGATTATGTTCCTAAGAGCTATAACACAGGAAGATGCTGAATATGATATAACAAGATATATTTTTAACCTTGTGCTTTAAAAACCTCTATCTACTAGGCATCTCCAGCTACCAACAGCTAAGCACATTACTGTCATCAAATGGTATTTATTGAATATGCAGTAACTGCCTTGTGAGCTCCAAATTAATGGGGGAGCTCCTGAGAACCTAATTTTAAAACATTATCCCTTCTTTGTTATCTGTATTTGTTTGTTTGAGAGCCTGACACTTTAATTGGGGCTCAGGACTCAAACGCACAACTGCAATTTTCCTTTTGAAAGCTTAGAAAGCTGTTGTCTAAAGATGCCCGTTCAGCTCCTGGAGTTCAGAGGTTGGCAGGGAGCTGCGCTACTACAAGTGCCAGTAAATGCCATGAATATGGAAGAAGACTGGAGCTCGTCTCACATACAGGTTGGGGGTGGACAAGGCAGCCATTAATCTTTCAGCTGCACCCTCCTGTAATAACTCCTTTCTGCAAGAGCATTTGTCTTATTTTTAGTCTACTTCTCAGGTGCTTTCCATCTTTATCTCTCCCAGTTTCTTTGGGAGCTGGGTTCCATCCTCTAATTGGCTTTCACCCTGCAATTCTTTTTTTATTTCCCTACCAGGCAAATTGGCTCTTTCCTGGTCTACTTAATCTGAACTGTTTTCACTGTATTGGCTCATTTTGCTTGTTTTCCATCTTCCAATAAGATTTCCTCTCCTCTTTCCCTTCACATATCACTGGAGAGGTCTTCCCAGCCTACCCCAACCCTACCTCCCTCCTACATTTTTCCCCAACAGTAATTTATGTCTTTCATCAACAGTTTCCACAGTCCTTGGTTTGAGTCATCTGTGTAACACATTCTATTCCGATTTATACCCTTGAACTCTTACTTATATGGATAGCCAGAGGATAAATCTTCACACACACCACACAACACTTACCTCAGCCTAGAGCAGATGCTTAGGATATATTCTTTTTTTTTTTTTATTAGTACTACATGGTTGTAGTACATAATGATTACATTTGTCATGGTGAGTTGGTACATTGCATGGCATATCTTAATTCTTTTCTTTATTCTCCTCCTTTTTCTTCCATTTTTTAAATATCCCCTCCCCCCTTTTTTGGTGTGTGTTTGTAGCACATCGTGATCACATTCCTCATAGGGCCTTGGTACATGTATACAACACATAACAATTACTTTTTTTAATAATTCCATTTCCCTTCCCCACTCCTTTCTTTTTCCCTTCATTGCTTGGTGCCCCCTTCACTTTGCTAAAGGCTTATCTTGCTATTGTCCACTGTCTATCTTTTTTAAAAATTTTGCTCTCTATTTATATTTTGGGTTTTTCATATAAGAGAAACCAAATAAATATTTAAGCTTCTGCATCTGATTTATTACACTTACCATTATGTTTCAAGGTGCATAGAATATATTCTTAGAAAGATAAATACTATTGCTATAATTTAAAATGATGTAAGTGCTTTAAAAGGAATGTTCTATTGGTGCTAAAGTCAATGCCTAATGTAATCTAATTATGTACTGATATAGTACTAGGAAAAAACCCAATATGACATAACATTAATATTTACTCAGTATATAATAATCTTTCAGGTACATACTTAGATGTTTTGCTTACATTAAATCTTTGTACCTTATCAATAACATTATAAACTAGGTTTAACATTTGAGCACATCTGGAATTAGGTCCATGCCTGCTGGACCCCAGAGTTTCCTCTCCTAAATAGTTCATTGTATTTCCATCTTCTATGTTACTTTAGAAGGATCTGTTCAGACTCAACCAGAGTTACTTAATATGAGACTCTATGAAACCTCATATGTAAGAATGAATGATGGAAAAAATGAACACTTAGAGGTGATCTTTTGATTGGACAGGCAGAACAAAATCATGGACAAAATTTATCTACCCCTAAATTCTTAAGTGGAATAATGATTTCTTCAATAAACAACACAGGAACCAATCTAGTTTCTTTAATCTTATTTTCTGGTGATGATCTTATTTCTCTTGGCCTTTGTCTTTAAGGTTAAAAAATGCACCAGACCAACTTAAATATAAGGACAGTTAAAAAAATTTAACAGAAACGCAGAAAGACAGAGTCAGACATAAAGACAGAGACACAGAGAGACAGACAGAGAGGGAAGGAGGGAGGAGGAAGGGAGGGCTTGGGGCTTGGTGGCATTAGTGGGAGGCTCTATTTACTTTTGGTTAAATGCCAGTGCTATAAGAGTATGAGGTCAGTAAAAGAGGTGTGAAACCAATTAGGGTTTCTCAGCTCCTGGCTGCTCCAGGCTATGCATATTGTATGCTTAAAATATACAGTTTTTCACAGAAGGAAGTATAGAGGGGCTGCAGTCCCTGCGTCATGCTGCACAATGGCTTGGTGCCAAAGTCCCAGGACAACACATGTCCACTCCCCAATCTGGGTTAAAAATGCTACAACCCCAAAAAATAGGGATGAACAAAAAGATTCAATAAGAATAAGGATAAAGTCTAAATCATAGCTACAGGAAAGCACTATCATGAGTTTAAGAAAAAAATCTACCAAAGCTATATAGCTCTCTTAATGACTGTGACTGTAATTTCTGCATATTTTAACAGATGTTCTGTTTATAAAGCTGAAAACGGATTTAGAGGTTATGAATAAAGCCAGGAGGCCCCGGAGATGTTTCTTTGTATGATTAACTGACCACAGGCCATTTGTTTTACAACAAAGATGCTCAATGATCCATAGGCCATGATTTATACCAGCACATGTACACTAATGGCTGATGTCTCCATGATATTTCTCATTAGCATCAGAAGGAGGATTGGAGGAAAACAGATTATGGGAATAGCTCCCCTATTGCTTGACATGCTAGTTCATTAGTGGGTGTGGAATTGATCTGAAAGGAAACTAAAATAATAAGCTGAAATTTGAATTATTATAATTAAGATATCTAATCCAGTGATGAAGGAAAGAATATGGCCTTTTGTAATCCTAGTTGCATGCACTCTGATAAACTGGGAATAAGA
>PVJX010003303.1:0-111136 GCA_004027295.1 Dolichotis patagonum | reverse complement strand
ATATTATATATTATATATTATATATTATATATTATATATTATATATATTATATAATATAAATGCCAGAATTTGTCATATATACAATATATACAATATATATTATTATATATTATATATAATAATATATAATTAGTGTATTATTATATAATATATAATATATAATATATAATATATAATATATAATATATAATATATAATATATAATATATAATATATAATATATAATATATAATATATATGTATGAAATTCTGTCATATATATATATATATATTAGAGAAAGAGACCTATATCCTGTCTTCTTTTTGTCTTCTATTAGTCTTGACAGATTATTATACATTTTGGTCATATTATATAATATATGTTATTATATATTACATAATATGACAGAAATATATATTGTATATATTATATATAAAACATTTGAGATTTTTTAAGCAAAAAGTTAATAGCTTGAGTGAGAGAGAAGATCAAAGAAAAAAGATAGTGTTTTTTATTTGAATTGTAAAGGTCAGTTTTATACTACTCATAAATCATTCAGCAGTGGTAAAGGTGCCATAGCAAATGTGGTACTGCATATAAATTTCATACTGATACATAATATCAGAATGTTAATGTTACTTACAAAATAGAAAATAAAGGACTGGGAGACAACAGTTATGATGATGCTAGAGAGACTCTGGCAAGCTTTATAAGGCAGAAGGCCCCAGTATGCATCTTAAAGGATTCTGGAAAAATAAATGAGAGGAATTATTTTCCAAGAAGTGTAACTGAAAAAAAAAAAAAGGCTAAGAAAGGGATATAGCTCAGCATCACAGTGCCTGCCTGGCAAGCACAAGGTCTTAAGTTTGATTCCTGGTACCAAAAATAAATAAATAAATAAATAAATAAATAAATAAATAACTTGAGCCTCTTCCCATTTGAAAAAATCTATTTCTTATTTTTTTATTTTTAAAAAGCTAAACAGAAAAGATGGATAGAAATAATACAGAATTTAAAAAGAACAGTAAGAAATCAATACTAGTTAATATATTAAACATTGTTATCTTAGAAGTAGTTGTTTAAATTACAAAATTAAAGCATTAAAAATGAACAGATAGAGAAGTGAGGGAAAGGAAGAAAATAATAAAAAGAATGAAGATGTGTTATGCACATGTAGTAACTCCCATTATGAATGTAATGATTGTGTATTGCAAATATGCAGTAATAAAATAATTAATCAAAAATAAATAAATCTAATCTAAATTCCTTAGGAAGTTAGACACATCTATGTGCAAATGACTTAAAACATCTAAACACATATTGCATTTGGGAGGAATCATGTCTCAAAATTTACTTATATTGCATTGCTATAGGTAAAGATCCATAAAAATGTTTGAACTTTTCCAGTTAATTTTAAATATTTTCAGTATATAAAGATGATAAAAGACATTCCTGATATTTTTAAACTTCATAGCTTAAAGAACATTGTTTATATTTCCCAATGTTGTTTTCTGTGAAATAACTGTAAAATGCAAATTCAGATCTAACAGAATTCCAACTTTATGGAAGCAGTGAGGAAATTGAAGGTACTTGTTAATTAGTGCATGCAGTTCTATAAAGGGAAAAGTAATCAGAGACGTTTTTAATAATCATCGAGGGAACTGTGCTGAAACAGATTGATGAGAAATAAAAGACTACTGGTTTCCAAGTTGAAAGTGTTTCATTTTGGATGGGCATTGTGACTGTAAAATTTACCAAATCTCAGCATCTCTGGAGATCTTCTATCAGATTTCTGCAGGTGAATTACTACAAAAATAATCAATATGATTAGACCCAAGAAGTATGATAGATTTAGATTGAAATAAATTACTGAGGACACAAAAGTAATTGCAACATTTTTCATAAAAAGCTCATTAGAGTTGGGAATATAAATTCCACAAGAATCAGTTTTGGACTGGTCATATATAATACTGTCCTCATTAAGGTTTTGAAATTGAGGCTACATAAAATGTGTAACAAAATAATAAGATATGTAAATGACTTAAATTTTGTATTGATAAGCTTATTGGAATAAAACAAAAAAATCCTATTATTGGGATTTTGAGGTAGCCCACTTGAAGAAATGTCACTAAGAACTAAAACTTCTAAATCATTCCTATCAAATGGGAGTGCCAATTTTCAATTCATAATCCATGAAAGATAATAAAGGACTAGTCTTGTCTCTTTTTTTCGTAGCTTTTAAGCTTTCCCAGTCTTGCCCTCCTGTCTTTTTAAACTTGCTCAATACTACTTTCCTGATAACTGGAGCATTCATCATGCGTATATGATCACAAACATGATGCACAATTCCAGTGTTTTCTGTAATACTAAGATTTATTCTGACTTACATATTAAGTGTCATTGTCACTGATACATGGTTCTATATTAGCACATATATGTCTATCTAGACACATGTGGTAAGGGTCATGTAAGTTAGTTTTTGCAAATATTTGAGCAAATTAATATTAAGAAGGCCATTGTGTAACATTTACCTTGTAGGAATGATTGTGCTACTTCTTATTATATTTTTAAAATCTAGAGACTGCTCTGTTGAAACGTCATTGCTTTAAGACATTCCTTCTAAATAAATGGAGAGTGGTGATGTAATCTTAAAGTATTTGTAACTGTACAACTACTCTTCATCTAGCTTTTCCCCTTTAAAAAAAAAATGTGCCTGGGATTATTTCAAAACTAAATTAGATTTAGTGTTTTGGTTTTGCTGGACCTGTGATTTATGGTTGCATATATGTTTTTACTTTGTAAATATAGTTCATTTACCCCCAAAATGCAAGGCAGACGGATGGGAAGTTCAGGAAGAGCCATCATGAAGAGCACCAGCATGAGTGGAGAGATATACACGCTGGAGCATAACGATGGCAGCCAGTCAGACACAGCCGTGGGGACCGTTGGAGCAGGTGGAAAGAAACGGAGGTCCAGCCTGAGTGCCAAAGTGGTGGCCATCGTATCTCGAAGAAGTAGAAGCACATCTCAACTTAGCCAAACAGGTGAGTTCAGTGAACTCAACGTAAACGTCTCAGGCTCTTGGTGGACAGACAAGGGTTAATCTTTATGCTCTAGCATGTGGCGGGATCGTAGTTTGTGTTTTCTTCATCCTTGCCAAGAAAGTTTATTCTTCCGTCTCTGGAAACCTGTTAAATGTATGGTTTTATTTTCCGTGCAGCTCTCTGAAGCAGGTATTTATTAATCTATAATGTGATCAGATATTTTCCTTCAAGTTAACAAACATTATGACAGTGTTTACAAATATGCAAGGAAATGCAAAGAAGTATTAGAGGTCCAAATTGATTCATGTACACAAAAAGCAACAGGATTCTCCTTTTCAAAATGTTCCATAATTGAATCACCTATAAATTAGGCCATCTCTAATTTTTTTATAGAAAAGAAGGTCAGTTGTGCAACTCGAAACACGGTCTGCAAAGTACTGTAGGATTATAATTGAACTGTATTTGTTATAGTTTCAATGCAAGTAAAAACCCAGGAGCAGTTATACTTTAGAAAAATGGGCTGGTGAATTCATGCAAAGAATAATGGTTTAAAACAAATCTGTGTGCCACATATTTTCTACTGCTTATATATCTTAAAAGCTTTATATCTTGAAGGTATATACAAAAAAAGCAAATGCAGAGGGTTTTATGTCATAAAACACAATAAAATGCTGCTCAGAGTTGCATAATGCCCGCCCACACATATTATGTAATTTGTCACCGTGCGTAGTCTGTGTTAAACCAAAGGTAAGTGAAGTAGTGAACCAATTTAAATTGTCAACACCATTTCCCCTCCATATCTGTCAGTTTCTTTTTCTGTTCCTTAATGCAACAGCCTTGTTTTCCTGTCACAAAATTTACTGATACGAGAAAGCCTTAATAAAATCCTTTTCCTTGCTTACCTGGCATTCAGAAAGTACCTGTTTTAAATTATACATTCTACTAGCTATATTGAGAAGAGGGAAATGTAGGGCCATTCAGATGTTGAACTAGTACAGTACGTGCAGCAGTTGCCCCACGCAGAATCTTGTCTCAAAAATCGTAGGATTAGAGTGCACCTAGATTAGCTAGCATTTCTGTAGTAGATCTGCCTTTTCACCATTCCAGTAAGACAAGCTGTGATTTTCACTGTTAAAGGAGAACTGTTTGTCCTTAAGAGTCAGGCCTCTTGAAGAATAAGACTAGGAGACGTTTTTTGATTTGTTCCGTTTTCTTTTATGGTGGGACTTCCTCATTACTGGTTTTGATGTAATCACATTCTGCAAGATGGGATGTGCAAAAGGCTTCAAAAATACCCAGTCTTCAAAATATGTTATTACATAGAGCAGTGGAATAGTAATGTTCTTTGATGTTACCTGGTGTTTCCTGTGTGAAATACAGCAGGTTTAGGAGAATCTTTATCCTCTTCCCAATCTCTTTCTGTCTCTCTGTGGTTGAACAGAATGAAGAGATTTTGGTTTGAGTTGGGTTGGGTTTGATTTGAATAGGAACTGTACTTGTGGTATATCTTTGTAAGTAATAGGTTTGATTGATTGCAGTGAAAACCTTCAGCTCCTTTCTTTATTAGTTTGAATTTTATCACAATTATGATCATGTGTGGACTTTCAGTTAATAACTACTTTCCCAGAAATTGCATTGTTAACTTCCAGGGAATACCCGGCTTTCAGGCATTAGGTTCAATGCATGGATACAAAAGAAACTTTGGATTATGAAGACAGGGTAGCAAAATGGTTCTGTCCTACAATGATTTGACAAACAATCTTAAACTTTTTTTATGGCTCAGTTTGCCTGTTAAATGGTGGGTTGCCCTGGGTGTCTTCTTCTGAACTTTCTAGGTATAAAACTTTATGATTGTCTTTCTACATCATAGCTTTTAACTTCCAATTTAATAACCTATCTTTATGTTTTATTCTTGATTCTTCTAAGGCAAGTGTGAAATGTTGATAATTCTCAATCACCACCACCTGCTTTAGTGTATGGCCTAGCTTTTCTCCCTCTTTTATTGTTTTTTGTCATTCTATTTTAATATTGTAGTTGGATTAGTTTTATTGGTATGTTTTAAATATATGAATTGATCACATTCATCAGAGGGCTGGTTCCCCCTCTTCAGCTCTCTTCCCTGCCTTATTTACAAAAGCTCTGTTTCTGTTTTCCTCCTTTTAGTCTCATTTTTTTCTTTTCCCTTTCTTCCTTCCCCATTCCTCATCCTTTATCTTCCTTCCCATTTGAATATTTTCTTATTATTTCCCAATATCTTTAATATATTTTGGTCCATAGTTAGTTACCTTTTCAATTTCTCACACCAGAGAAACAATGTGATATTTAGACACATGTGTCTGATAAATTTCACTTAAAGAATATGGAGTCTTTTTTTCTTCCTTTCCCTTTTTTCCTTTTCCCTTTTCCCCTCCCTAGTTCCTCTTTCTTTTGAACAATTTCTTCCTATTTAACAGTGCCTTTTATATACTTTGGTCTGTATTTATACATTTAGTATTTCATTGGTCATTTGAGAAATGTAAATTAAGACAATGCTGAGATTCCATCCACCTCAGAAAGAATGACTGTCTTCAAGAAATCAAACAATAAACAATGCTGACAGGGCTGGTGGGAGTGTAGGCCATTACAGTCACTGTGGAAATCCCACTTATAGTCTTATGTTTGTGACTTTTACTTTTTTCCTCCAACAGTAATTACAGTTCTTCACTCCTGTGGAAATTCAACAAAGCTCAAAATTTCTTGTTTTCAGACATCTCAATTTTTATTGATTCAGTCTCTTCATATCAACATCAAGTCATATTAAATCTGGATTCTTCCTCAAGCACTAAAATATTCTTTCATTTTAATGTCTCGTAAAAAGCTCCTCCTGACTGTCACCCTTTGGAGCTAGATGGTATTTCCACATGTTTAAATTTCCAGCCTTACCCTTAAGTAATACTATACTTTTTATAATTAGAAACCCATGGCAGAATTTCTTTTTAAAAATTTTTTTCCTATGCTCTCTTCAGGGCATTCACTTTAGTTAAACTTTCTGTCATGTACCATTTTGGCAAACATTACTATAATTCATTTGAATATGTTTGCTTTGAAATGAAACCCTTAATTTTGGACTGATAAATTATTTCCGTGGCCCCTGCAAATGAAAGAATAATTATGAAAGATTCTGAAATATTATTATTAGTTTATCAAAGATTTGAGGGAGACAAAATTATTTATAGATTGACACAAGCTGGGTATTCTGTGGAGTGAACATAGTATTATATTATAGATGTTTGATTATATTTAATGTAAAAAATGAAGGCTTCAATTAAGGGTTTCTCTTATAGGAGCCCCTAAGAGACTGAAGATTACATTTACTTCATGTTGTACTTCACAATTTGGCAAAATATGAGGCACTACAAAGGTTAGCTCTATTGAGAATGAGAGATTTCAAGCACATTATGGTCTGTTCTTATAGCTATGCATATACTCAAAAGAACAGTTTTGATCTTTGTCTCAAATAAAATCTATTTGAACAAATTGAAGAGCATAGAGAATTATATATGTAATTTACATATAATAGTGTGTGTATAAATACATAATTTGTTATGATTTCATTATGTATTGTTTTACATATCAAATTATATTTCATGTTTTCATTCTTACAGAATATTACCAATTCTAAATTATGCTAATTTTTTAAAAAATTGCATATACCACATTACCCATAATGAAAGTTGGAGTAACTTTTAAGAATATAGTGTCTCTTTAACTGGCAGAGTGGCATAAACAAGCAGCTCTCAAAAAATGATCTAGGTGGTGATACTAATTAATGCTGTCAGCCAGTCAAGAACATAGCTAAAAAAATGTATTGAACAGAGAGTAGCTAAATCAGATTGCAAGGTGTGTAATGCAGTGAGGGAGATAGAAATTTAGCAAGAGCTCTTGAGCCAGGAATATTTTGGAATTGAAGGACGCTGTGAGTAACCTGAAGGCTAGACTGTAAAATGTTAAAGATTTTGGTTTATGTTGGTTTAGTGAACTAACATCTGTAATACAAGAATGTATCCCCTGCACTAACTGCATGATATTCTACAACTGGCAATTCTCTCGTTACTAATAAACAGAGGGACTTTTGAGAAGGGTTCACAAATCTGTGGAGAATAATCCTTAAATACACTTTTGAAATTACAGTATTATCATGAGAATGACAAGTATTCATTTGTCTGAATGAATAAATTAACATACCTGCTGTAATTCTTTAAATGTTTCCATGTACTGTTAAGCCACTTTTATGCAGGATATGTTCATATAAGATGGCTCTGCTTTTGGTTACATCATACTTCTGATCATTATTATTCATGTTTTGAAGTTGAAGAAAGTAAGGCATAGAGGGTGGAGAGTTTGCCCAAGTTGTATAATAAGTGATTGAGGCTGAATTTATTTATTGGTTTTGTTTGTTTTAGTGTTTATATACAGTCTTGCTTTTGCGCAGGCAAGACTGGAATGTGTGGCCACAGTGACCCTTCTGCTTCAGCCTCCCTAGTAGCTGGGACTGCAAGCATGCTTTAGCATTTGGCCTCAACTGAAACCCAGCCTGTCTGGTGAGAGAGCCCCTGTGCTTTTAACCTCTGGGCTAAAAAGAAAAATTTGAAATCATGCACAGTGGATATTTATTGAACCTATGTGTGGGTAGTACATGTATTGGTACCTGCTAGGCACCATGTCGGACAAGGATGAAGAGCTAGGAATAAAAGCATGAATGAGATATTGTTCCTGCTTCCAGGGATCACAGTACAGTAGAGCAAGTCACGTGTAAATGTTGCATCTCACGAAGACAAACATGCAAGTGTCAGGTCGATAACAGAGGAAGCACAGCAAAGGATGTGATTCACTTACATAGTTTTGAGAGGCTTTCTTGAGAAGGTAAAGCCTAAGTTCAAAAACGTAAATCAGAAAGATTACCCAAGAAGCGCTTTCCGGGGAAGAGGAAAGACTACACTAACTACATGCTGAAAATGAGGAGTGCTTTCTCTGGGATACAGGGGAGAAATATGTGTGACTCTTGGAATGTTATGAAAGGTTTCTTTAATTCCAATGGATGCCCTTCCTCAACAGAAAAAACAGGTCTTCCAGGTCATGTGTGAACTGGAATAAACACTGTGAATCTCCACTTTTGAGACAGGACTTTCAGCTTTTCTGAAGAAAACACCTGTAGATGTAAAACAGATCTATAGACTAGAAAGTCTGTAGTACCCTGCCAGACACAGTAGGTATTTTTAAACATTGAAAAAAAGAAATTCTACACACATGAAACATACACAAACCAAGTTATTAAATGAGAATAATGTAAAGTTAAATGTGAAGCATAATAAAACAGTGCCATTTCTGTGTTACAAAAGGAAGTCATGGACAAATCATCAAGGATCTGAGTCTTCTAGGAGAGGAGTTGTACAGAGCTTACAGATGAGTTATTATCGTTTAGTAAAATTGTCCCCTGTTATATCATTTACAGCTGTGTTTTTTTGTTCAAATAATATTTTCCTGCATACTGGAAGGATTTGGTGATTATACTCTGATTATGGAAAATGTTATGAACTATTTTATAATTATCAGATAATCTGGATTCAGTTATATGATTAGCATGTACTAAAAATCATTTATATACTTCTTTAATAGTGGACATCCTGTACCTTTCTAATATTTCCCCACACAATATCTTTTACTCTTTGTCTTAAACCTTCACCTCAAGTTCTTACTCACGACTCTTCCAACTGTAAATTGTCTTGTAACAGTTCAATGTTCACCAGTATTTTTCCCAGTCAGATGCCTAGATTCAGCCCTCTGACTTCACTGGCTCTTGGCTGTAAACATACTTTGGGGGCTATTTCCATAAGCAAAACAGGTGTCCATTTGTAAAGAAGACTATCCCACCTAGCCTCACAGAACAGAAAAATTGGAACACCTTGAAAAAGACCTGCATGCTCTCTGAGAAAAGAATCTGAACCTAAACGATATCATTCAATCACATTAAGTCTCCTAATAACATGTTTCCTCTCTTTTTGTGATATAACACATGCATGGAGCAGGGCCTAGGTCTCTACAGCCTCCACCTGACTCCTGGTCTAGACATCTGAAAAGTTTCCTTTTCTCTTGGTGATCTGGCATGTTTTGTGTTGTCTATTTTATACTTCAGAAATTTTTGAAACTGACATTGCTACCTTCTGTGTGCCACTGTTTGCCTGCAAAACTCTGGGGATAGGAATCAAAATAATTTTACAGAAATTATTAAAAGGCTAAAATCATTTGGAAAGGAGGAAAAATACTGAAAGAGAAACATATATTTCATCACCCATATGAATGCAGTTCGGCTGTAGCGAAGGTATATAAAACAGCTGTTTTGGGAAATAGGTTTTGAGCAAGGGTTGGGTTCAGGCCATAACAGGCCATAAGGGACTTTAGTCACTATTCAGTGGGGTAGTTTCTGTCAAGAGAAAGGAAAGGGCACACTCAACACTGTTGGAAGCTTAAACTGGAAGCAGTGCAGAAAATCAGTGAGGAAGAGCATATGGCCATGCAGAGGTAAGCTGGAGACTGATGGGTGAAATGCCAGATTAGGGTACAGTGAGCTGCCAAAATCACTATGGAAATGGAAGAAGTGAGTTCACTGGGGAAAAGAAATGACCTGAGGATGGATTCGCAGAAGACAAGGTGAAATGCCCTGCTCAAGAACAACACAGGAAGTAAGAATATGGAGGAAAGCGTGGAGAGCAGGAAGAACAATCCCAAGGGAGGGGGGAAATTTAAAGAAAAGCCAGTTAATCCTACAGAAAGGTGTAGACCTTCAGGTTTAGGGCCTGCCTGTTTTTGCCTGATCTTGAGTTTGAGTAGACCAGAGAGGGCAAAGCATGTGTGTGCCTCCATGTGGACAGGATTCAGCGTGGGCCACACTGTTCTCACTCTGTCACTGCCCACAACTCCCTTGCTAACCATCGTGCCTCACACCTCACCTTTGGAACAGGGAGGGACTTTTGTTATTAATGGAAGCAGCTAGGACAGAAGGTGTCATGCATGGAAACTCAGAGGAGTGGGGGCAAAGGTCTGCAACAGGGGATGGAGGTGGCCCCCACCATACCAAGGCTGTCCAGATGGGGAGGGCAGGAAAACTGGATAAGTAGAGAAATTACTCTGACCTTTTTTCAGAAGTTTAGCGTTAGGAAGTAAAGAAATTAAGCATGATCAGACTTTCTTCAATTCTAGTGACTTTTAAGCATTTTTCATGTACTAGACTATAAGTACATTGAGAAAGTGCTGGAGTAGTGTGTGCACATGTGCATGTCTGTCTGTTTTTCTGTCTCAGGATAAAAGAGATCTGAACGGTTTTTCAGGATAAAGTAGAGGAAACATCTCTAGTGGAAGAAATTAAAAAGAATAATTAATTAATGGTACAAAGTTGCAGAAAACAAAGGAGGTAATTCAAGGGTGCAGTTTTATTTTTAAAGAGAAGGAAGGATGATTCTTTCCGAGTTTGAAAGAAAAGAAGAAGCGGTTGAAATGTAGAGGAGTGCATTACAGTATAAACACTGAAAGTTAAAGAAGTGTGATTCCGAGGCCCCAGTCATCCCAGTGTGAATGAGATAAGAACAAATGGAGATAGCGAGGATATAGGTTAAGGAATGTTGTAAATTAATTGATACAAGTAAAAGCACTTTTGAGACGAACTGAAGTTCTAGCTGGTTTGGGTAATGCAAATCATCTGAAATGTAATTTCTAAAAATCTTCTACTAGGAATCAAGGCAGGGACCTGCCACCATGTTTCCCTATGTTCTGGCTTAGATTATTTTAGATAACCCTGATTGAGATTCTATTCCCACATTCTTGAAGACTGTTGGTTCTTAATCTAGATTCTTAATTACCTGTTTTCTCATTGTTGAGACAAAATACCTGATGTCCAAAATTAGGGAAGGGAAAGTTTATTTCTTAGAATTTTGGAGGTTTCACTCCATAATCAGTTGGCTCCAAGGCAAAATGACATGGCTGAGGGGCAGTGGTTCATGGTTGCAAACAGCAAGCACAAACAGGAAAAGACAGAAAGACATGCCTTCTTCCCATTGTTATAATGTATGTTGGCTCCACCCCCAGGCGGGTGTAGCACTCACACCACCAATCCCAGTGCCAGACAATGAACCAATCATTAATGCTAGATTCAACTGTGCCCATGATTGCATGAGACTTGGTGGTGGTGGGGGGGGGTCATCCAACATAAACCATAACATTCCACCCCTATCCCCCCAAAACTCATCTACATCCTTTGTACAAAAGACATTTAGTCCATCTCTAAGAGTTGTCAAAGTCCTAACAGTTTCAGCATTGCTGAAAAGTCCAAGTCCCAAGTCTCCTCAGATATTTAAGGCAAATTCTTAGCTGCAAGCCCCTGTACAAATGAAAACAAAGTTAAACACTTGCAACATACAATAGCACAAGATAAACATGACCATTCCAAAAGTTACAAACAGGGCAATACAAAGCATTGGAACCAAAGCAAGTCCAAAATCTAGCAGAGCAAAAATTAAGTCTTAGAGTTCCACACTCAGCATATGAAGCAATCTGGTTGCAAGCTCCAAATGTCTTGAGTGACTCCACCCCCACATCACTTCCAGGGGTTTCAGTGCCCACAGATTTTTTTCTTAAACCTTCTCTCTTCTGTCTTTACAGCTTTCCTTGGATGACCACATTCCTGGCTTTTCCAAACTTCTGGGGTCCCCATTGCATCTTAGGCTTCTCACTCACAGCTTTACATATTGCCCTCTCTGGGGTACCCTGCCTGGCCTCCCAGGCCTTCTGAAATTGAAGTAGAAGTTTCCTTAACCTCAGATCTCGTGCATTCTCCATTCACCTAAGACCAGCACCACATGGATGCTGGCAAGGCCCACTGCCAGCTGGAGCAGTAGCCAGGCTTTTCTCCCTCTTGGCTGTAGTCGAGGCCCTGAGTCTCTGAGCTCTCTGAACCTGATTGTGAGGACCAGCTTCTCTATACTGTTGCCATTCTGGAATCTGGTGTGGCTGCCACCATTTTGGAACCTCCTGTGGCCTCCATCACCCCTGTGGAACAAGGCACTCTGTGACTTTCTCCTCAGAGAAGTCTTTCACTTTTGCAGCTTTGAGTCTGCAAAGGATAGAGACCTCCTGCTTCCTGGCATGCCCCCAGGCCATCTTTTTTTGTTTCTTTGTTCCTTCTCAGCAGTTGAGGTCTCAGTTCTATCTTTATTGACCACAACTTTCTGGTCAAACTCACAGTTTTAAATCATCCTTCTAGGCTCTTTGTTCTTGATGCACAACATAAATCTGGCTAGAAGCCCCCAACAATAGCCATGCCCCAGCCTCAACATTCGACTGCCTTGAAACTTCTTTTGCCAGATTAATCAGTCTCCCGCCCTTAATCTCAGTCTCAGGCAACATCTCTGGACATGAGCAAAATGCAGACAAACTTTCTGCCAAGCCATAACACATTGTGTGGAGTCCAACAACTAATGCAGTCCTTCTTCCCATCAGAAACCTCCCAAGCCTGGTCTTTAGTGGCAAGCTTTCTTTCAGCCTTCTGGTTTCCTGAACTCTGACCAGAACCACCCTACAGAACAGCCTAAGCTGTTCTAGTGCCACTGTTGCAAGTGACATCTCCAAACCTTCCCAAACTCTTCCCAAAGGCCATTCCTAAAGGCTCTTGAACCACATGCTCAGATACAATCACAGCAATGACCCCACTCCTCTGGTGCCAAATTCTGTCTTGGTTACTTTTCTCTTATTGAGACAAAATACCTGATGCCTAAAATTAGGGAAGGGAAAGTTTATTTCAGAAACTGAAACTACTATGGAATGAAATCTCGATTAAATCTAAATTCTTTATCTGCTCCTCATTTATTTGATTCATCTAACAGCACAAAAAAAGCATCCTGAGGAATGTAATGTTTCATGGTCTTTGTTTCCTCAGCACAAAATAATGGTGCCAGAAATGATTCTCCAGTCTGCAAAAGCGTCAAATGAATGTAAGCACGGGCTCTTTTATTTACTGTTGCTGTCTGGCTTAGGAATTCACTACTGTTAATAGAGATTCAATTGAGCCCTAGTAACTCATCCTCTGAACACATGCCCTAATAAGGGGTAGTATTTTCAAATACACTCCACCTGCTCTATTTTTGTTCTTTTCTTTGCTCTGCTCTATAAATTTTGTGCATGTCTAAGATATAGATATACATTTAGATTGTCTTGACAGAAAAAAATGATTCAAATAAAATTAAATATTATAATTAATTTTTATCTCAGGATTTGAAGGAACAAAGTAAATTTATTGAATGTGTTGCAGGCGTAAGACTAAGACTCCATCTCTGGTGATAACTATCTTAACTATATTAATTTTTCAGCAAATCAGTTGTAGAATGATTGTCACACAGTGTTTTGGGTAGATGAAGATGGAATAAGAAATGTGATTATATTTCTGATGACCGCTTTTAATGGATCTTCATTTAGCAGAGTGGTTTTTTAAATAATGTTTGTTGATTTATTTTATTAAGATTTTCTACATTTTTAAGCACAGGAAAGCAAAAAGATACATACAACCCATACAGTATTACTACATATTGTAAACTTGTTCACCAGTGTATTACTGGTGAATCTTTTTATGAGTTTCTGTTAATCATATGGATAAAACTATTAGGAATAGTTACAATTTACCACGCAATTATGTGCTAGTCAGGTTCTTAATTACTTTTCATGAATTAATTTCTCCAACCCACAAAGCACAGCCAAAAGGTGCTATAGTTATTCCCATTTTACAGGTTCCAGAAAATTTCTGAGGTCTAAAAAATCTTAGAAATTGACATAGTACCATGTAAGTGTGTATACCACACAGAGAAATACCATTTCATAGATCTTTTTAAACAAGTATGGGCTTATAATATTAATTTTGTTTTACTACCCTGCCATCTCACTTTTTAAAAAAGCTTACTTAAAGACCACTTAGGACACCGTTTTAGGAGGGTCATGCCATGTAGATTTGGAATGTATTGGATGAGTTCTTCGTAAATTGAGGTCTAAGGTAGATGCTTTGTTTCTGAGACTTGGTGGGTAGTTGAGAGGTGGAGAAAGTCACCTATTATAGGGCGCACATAGTCACCATTTACTAGGAAAATGAATACTAGGAAAGGACCATATTGGTTAATTCTGCCTATGTGAAGATTGTGACATTCACTGGAGAGTTTTCTGAGGTAATTTAAGAATCATCAGTATAATGGCAGTTGAAGTCAGTCCACTGTTCATAAGTGTAGACTGTCAGGAGAAAATTATCTCAAGGGATACCTGAAGAAAAGAAAATACTAGAAGTCTTTATGAGCATGATTCTCAATCTGTAAAATGGAATAACAAATATTTTTTAAATTGAATAGTAAATTACGGGAACCTCAAAAGGCCATTTGGGAGTTGGGCATGGTGGTACATGCTTGTAATTTCAGCACTTGGGAGGCTGAGGCAATAGAATCTGTACATGTTTGAGGCCAACTGGGGCTACACAGTGAGACCCTGTCCAAAAAAAAAAAAAAAATACCACTGCGGAGATGAAATGATAATTTTTGTTGTTGTTGTTTTTTTTTTTACCAGTTTAGCAGAGTACCCAGCACTTAGCAAAATGCTCAGAAAAAATAATGAGCAATTCTAATAATTCTGAGAAACCAAATAAAAGTTCTATATGTAGAAAACATATGACTTCATTTGTGAGTGAAAGTGAGGGGCAAATTAGTCCAGCTAGTGTTTTTATGTGATCATTTGGTGTGGAGTCTGGAGCAGAATGTGAACTTTGCAGATCTGATAGTTGAAGGGTTTTGTTTGTTTGTTTTTTTACCAGTGGTTCTCAGAGTGTATCATGACAAGTGGTAAAAGTTAAACCCTGGTCAACTGTGCTTGTTTATGAATACTACCTGGTGTACATGTAGGTACAAAACAGTGTTTATTGGATTTCTTAAAGTGTTTCATTGCAACTGAGACAAAATCTGCAGGGAGCGATCCAGGATAGGATATCTGTGTCACCCAACCTTTGCTGTGTTAGGTCTGGGTCAGCAAACTCTGGCTCAGAGCTTGTATTTTTATGACAAGTGAACAAAGAATTGTTTCTATCATGTTTTTAATGGTAGAAAATAACCAAAAGAAAAATAATATTTTCTGACCATGTGAAATTCAATTCTGTGGTCTGTAAATGCAGACTTACTGTACTGTTCCTTGTGTTTTCATTTGCATGTCGTGAGTGGCTACTTTGCTGCCTGCAGGGAATGCACAGTCTGTAAAACAGCAACATTCATCTGGGCCTTTAAGAGAAAGTTTTATAAACTACTCCAGCAAGGCCTTAGAGCCTGAAAAGACGAAGAAGGCAATGTGAACAAGGATCACTCTTGCCATTGTCCTCTGCTTCGTAAAGTCAGGTGTTCATGTAGCTGACTACATGACTTTATCTTTTCTCCATTTCCCTGTCAGGTTTATATCTTTACCGTGTGCGTAGTAAGATCTCTCCTTAAGATACAGTGGTTCTCCAAACTGAAGACATAGGCCTCCCAAAATAGCTTTCTTCAGACCTTCAATTTGTTCCAAAACATTGGTCCCCAGTGTAGCTACTTACCAGTAGAATCCTTTCCAGCACCTTATTTTCCCAAGGAAGGTCAGTGACCATGTCTGTTATTTTACTGGCAGTAACATGGCTAGCACTTCACACATTGCCTTGCAAGCCACACAAAGGTGTATGCTCACACGGAAGAAACTTGCGCAAAGGATTCTGTGCTTTACCTCTTCCTCCATAAGCTATTCAGTCCTCCTCTCACTGCACCCCAAATTCTGCTCACCCAGTTTCCCCAAATAGTTCTTTTTTGGGTCACAGAATCATCTATATTTGCTGAATGTATGTTGTTATTCCAGCTTCCTACACGGGGCAAAAGCAATTTTTTAAACTGAAAAACTTTTAAGATTCTTGGGAAGTGCTGTTTAAATACTCATTTGCCCATAAATATCTGTACAGGAATTATCACAAGGTGAAATCCCAGGTTCCTCAAGGATACTAACCATGCATCAGGTATATTTTAGTCTTGTACGGCATTGCCTTTGATGTGGAAGAATTTCAGTAGATATCTTTTGGAGGAGCATGTTTGGTCAGGCAGAAAATAATGTTCAGATAGCAGTTACTTGATCATATCACGGAATTCTGTTTAACATTGTGACATGCTCTTCTCAGTTTTTAAAATTAATTTTTACATGTAGAAGTGCTTTGTCTATTTTTTTAACCTCCTTTTTCCTTTCTTCTACTTCTTTACTTATGCATCACTTAAAAAGCATCTGAACATTGATCTGAATGTGTTTTACTACTTAACTCTACCTTTGGTGTTAAGTAATAGTACTTCTGTAAACTACAATAAATGCTTATTATTTTAAGATTTTGAGGCAATAAATGAATCATTGATAATTGTCATCGCAGAGAAGTCAAATAGAATAATATTTAATTGGAAAAGTACTTAAAGATAAATTTTTCACCTAGGAATAATAGATAATGATTGATAAAAGTATTAAAGCTTCAATATTCTTTTATATATACTACTCAATAAAGGTATGCCTATTACTTTTGAAAGTAGATAGACATGGAAAATATTCAGGTCTTTCGTAAATCTGTCGTTTGTTAAAGAGTAAAGACACAGGTTCTTTGTGAATAAGAGATCTACTATAACTGCTTTTCAAGTAACTTGGTGAATTCTTTGGGAAATATACTTGATTCCAGGCCAGCACTACAAAATCATCTACATTGTTGGGATTCTTTTTCCTTAACCAAAGAATGTGGTACATACAATGATTAGGCATAGTTTTAGTGAAGCCTAACAGACAGTGTTCTAAAACCACGATGTAATAAAACTGGTAAGCATCCCAGATTTCAAATGAAAATCCTAGAATTTTTCATAAATGGAAACACCATATTCCTTTTGAAAGCTACTGAGAAGTAACCAAATAATAAACAACCATACACTTAAAAGTTTCAAATTAAAGTAGTTAAAAATTATGTACAAAGTAAATTTAGTTGTATAAACACATAGTTCCATTGAAATACTTTGCTATTATGTTAACATGTAGAAGTATATTAATAAAGAGTATTTAAAAATCAGCATCTTAACACTTTTTATCACTCTGAATTTGAAACTGTCAGAAATCTTTGACTTTCTACCTGCAGCAGAGAAATTGAAAATAGATACAAAGCCTCTAATGAGAGAGTTCTCAAAAGGAAAGGGTATTGATTAGAAATCAAAAAGAAAAATAAACCCAGAAATAGTTAATTATAGGTGATTCAATCTGCTGCTAAAAACTCATTTCTATTTTCAGCTTATCCCTCAGACAGTTGTTCCAAGCAATTATTTAATTGTTTTTTAAAGGAAAAAAAAAACCAGAATGTCATTCTAAGGAATAATTACATAAAATTTCATGAAGATTATTTGCAGAGTATTGTAGGATTCTGTGATCATCAGCAAATCAGAGAAGCAAAAATATTAATTGGCATTTGTATTGGAGACTTACTGCAAATGTCAATATAAATAGAAATGTCAGTGTAGAAAAATTTACCTTTAAAGTAAAAATATACTCTCAGAACTGGACTACGCTCAGCAAACTCCAGGCAGCAAGCAGGGCCTGGAATCCACCCCTGGGTCCTGACCGCGCACTCCAGTGGAATACCAGCGCGCACAGGGCAAGTTTGTAACTCCGCTTCCAGGCAGTAAGACCAGGCCCTGCGTCTGAGGCCACCCCAAGATGCATGAGAGGGACCAGCGGGCCTAACTGGGCTATGCTCAGTGAACTCCAAGCAGCAAGTAGGGTCCAGAACCCACCCTTGGGCCCTGGCCGCGCGTGCCCCTGCAGAATCCCAAAGCACAGGGCAAATTTGGAACTCAGCTCTCATAGGAACTTGTACTACAGCGGATTATCTGTCTTAGTTTAAAGGCAGATTAAGTGACTGCCTCACCGAAACAGAAGATCTTAGCTGGCGCAGTGTGGTGAGTATGCCCCTAAAATAGAGCTGTACAGTAGCTAAATAGGGCTAAATAGGGCCAACAAACTGTAAGACCTTGGTAAGTCTGATAAGAGTGAGGGTGACCCCTTCCTACACACAGAAGACATCAGGAAGTGAGGAGTGTGCCGAGAAGGACTCCCCCAACTTAAAGAAAATCAAAAGGGCTTATGAGACACACAGGCACACAGTAGGGACACAGTAGGGCCTCAGCCAACACAGACACTACAGACAGGGAGATTTGATGACCTGGAATAACCTAAAGATAAAGTACTAGCAGGAACTAAAAGTTGACCTACATCAATACTACTAGGCTTGCCAACCCAGGAAGAATATAGGACTCACCCAACAGGCCCTGCAGCAGGAAGTGAGGTGACTGGCCCACCTATTCATTGTGGGACCCAGTAATTGGAAAACCATCAACCTTACAGTATGACACCAAGATACACACTACCAACAGTTGACACTAGCGGGTCTGAAGGACCAAACACTAACTCGAAATGGAAAAATAGCAAAACGAAAAAGCAAAATGCAATCTCAAACATCTAGTCCACCAGAAGCTAGTACAGGAGACATTGAAATAGAGAACACCAAAAGTAACACAACGGAAATCTCTGAAAAGATAGCGAATGAAATAAAAAAACAACTCCGTGAGGCCATAGAGGAAATCAAATTAGAAGTACTCTCCCATGTAAAGATAGAAGTAACAACCTTAGTAAAGGAGTTGCTGAGCACAGCTAAAGAAGAAATAGAGAAAAAAGTACAGGAGCATGGGAAACTGATTGAAACCTTGAATGAACAATATAAAAAACAAGCAGAATTCATGAAGCAAACTGAAAGAGACATCCAAGAAACAAAATATTCTATTCAAAGCATGCAAAACCGTTTAAATGAAGCTGAGGATAGGATTTCAGACCTTGAGGATAGGATCATAATTAGTGATCATAAAAGGATAGAACTTTTAAAAATAACAAAGCAGCATGAAATGACAATCCAGAAGCTTCAAGATGATGCCAAGAGTAACAATATAAGATTAATAGGCACTAGTGAAGATGCTGGAGTCAATACAAATGACATAACTAAAATATTCACAGAAATAATAGAAAATTTCCCAAACATGGGAAAAAAATCTGACATGCAGGTAAGTGAGGCATATAAAACACCAGTCACAACCAACATAAATCTACACTCAGACACATAATAATTAAGATCTCAGACATACAACATAAAAACAGTATACTAAAAGCTGTTAGAGAAAAGACAGAAGTCACCTATCAAGGAAAGCCCATTAGAATCACAGCAGACTTTTCAGCACAAACCCTCAGGTCAAGACGTGCTTGGAGTGAGATATTTCAAGTCTTGAAAGAAAACAACTTTCAACCCAGACTGATGTACCCAGCAAAACTTTCATTCAAATTTAATGGAGAAACAAGATAGTTCCATGACAAAGAACAACTAAAGAAATTCACGTCCACCAAACCAACCCTAAAAAGAGTATTGAAAGGTGTACTAGACGGAGAAAAAAAATGACCACAATCTCCAGAACAACAGAAACCACCAGGTAGGACAAGCAGTTAAATAAGGGGGAAAAGCAGAAAGCAAACAATTAGAACATAACATGACAAAGTCAAACCAGTACATATCAGCGATATCCATGAATGTAAATGACCTCAATTCAACTATCAAAAGAAATGGGTTGACAGAATGGATCAAGAAACATGATCCCACAATATGCTGTATACAAGAAACACATCTGACCCAAAAGGAAAATCATAGATTAAAAGTCAAAAAATGGAAAACAGTATTCCATGAAACAGGCATCCAGAAAAAAGCAGGGGTAACTATTCTATTTGCAGACAATGTGAACTTCAGACCTAAAATGATTAAAAGAGACAAAGAAGGTCACTACATACTCGGAATTGGAAAATTCCAAGAGGAAGACTAACAATTATAAATATAGATGCACCAAATACAGGAGCACCCATCTATATAAGACAGATAATAATGGACATGAAAAACCAAATACACAAGAACACAATTATTACAGGGGACCTTAACAGCCCATTGTCACAAAGAGATAGATCAACTAGACAAAAAGTCATAAAGGAATAATAGCACTGAATCATACCTGTGAGCAATTGGACTTAGTAGGTGTTTACAGAGTGTTCCACCCAACCACATCAGAATACACATTCTTCACGGCTGCACACGGGACATTCTCCAAAATAGATCGTATATTATCCCATAAAACATTCTTAAATAAATGCAAGGGTTTTGAAATTATCCCATGCATAATATCTGACTGTAGCGCACTGAAATTGGAAATTAATGGCAAAACAAATTGCAAAACCTGCATAAATGCATGGAAATTAAATAACCTTTTGAACAACCAGTGGGCTACAGATGAAATTAAAGAAATAAAGCAATACATAAAATTCAATGAAAAAGATCTGTGGGACCTTAATCTGTGGGATGCAATGAAAGCAGTATTAAGAGGGAAATATATAGCAATAAATTGTCATATCAACAAAACAGAACAAGCACAAATAAACAACCTAATGCTTCATCTCAAGGTTCTAGAAAAAGAGCAAGTTAAACCCGAAGCTCATAGAAGAGAGGAAATAGTAAAGATTAGAGCAGAAATCAATGCAATTGAAACTAAAAAAAAAAAAAAAAAGAATTAATAAAGCAAAAGCTGGTTTTTTTGAGAGAATAAACAAAATGGAGAAACCTTTAGCTAACCTTATCAAGAAAAAGAAAGAAAAAAACCCAAATTCACGCAATAAGGACTGAAAAGGGGGGAAATTACTACAGATCCTATGGAAATTCAAAAGATCATGAATATCTACTTTGAAAATCTCTAGTCACATAGAGAGGAAAACACAGAGGAAACAGACAGATTTCTAGAAACATATGAACTACCAAACCTCAACCAAGAAGATATAGCAATTGTGAATAACCCAATATCAGCTATTAAAATTGAAAACATAATAAAAAAAAACTTACCAACAAGGAAAAGCCCAAGTCCTGATGGATACACAGCTGAATTCTACAAGAAATTTAGAGAAGATTTGATGCCAATACTCCTTAAATTCTTCAGTGAAATTGAAAAGAAAGCAATCCTCTCTAAATCATTCCTGGAAGACAGTATTACTCTGATACCAAAACCAGAGAGGAACCCAACCAAAAAGGAGAACTATAGGCCAATCTCACTAATGGACATTGATGCAAAGATTCTTAATAAAATATTGGCAAATAGAATGCAGCAAATCATCAGGAAGATTATACATCATGACCAAGTAGGTTTCATTCCAGGAATGCAGGGATGGTTTAACATATGCAAATCAATAAATGTAATAAACCACGTCAACAGAGCCAAAAACAAAAACCACATGGTCATCTCAATAGATGCAGAAAAAGCTTTCAATGAAGTCCAACATATGTTCATGATAAAAACCCTTCAGAAACTCAGAATACATGGTGTCATTATAAAGGCCATCTATGACAAACCAAGAGCCAATATTAAATGGACAAAAACTGAAAGCTTCACTTTAAAATCAGGAACAAGACGTGGATGTCCACTATCACCACTGCTTTTCAATATAGTTCTGGAAATACTAGCCAGGGCAATCAGACAAGAGAGAGAAATAAAAGGAATAAAGATAGGAAAGGAAGAAGTTAAATTATCACTATTTGCAGATGGCTTGATACTCTTATATAGGAGACCCAAAAAGCTCCATTAAAAGACTACTAGAAGTAATAAACAAATTCAGCAGTGTATCTGGCTATGAAGTCAATGTTCAAAAATCAATAGCATTCCTGTACACAAACAAGAAACTCACTGAGAGAGAAATAATGGAAATATCGCCCTTCACAATAACATCTAAAAAAATGAAATACTTAGGAATTAACCTAACCAAAAATGTAAAAGACCTATATGCTGAAAATTATACTACACTAAAAAAGGAGATTGAAGAGGATATTAGAAAATGGAAGAATATTCCTTACTCTCGGCTAGGAAGAATCAACATTGTGAAAATGGCCATACTCCCAAAACTGTTATACAGATTTAACACAATCCCATTTAAAATACCATTGACATACCTCACATATCTAGAGAAAACATTCTTAAAATTCTTTTGGAACCAGAAGAAACCTAGAATAGCAAAGGCAATTCTGGGCAACAAAGGCAAGGCAGGAGGAATCTCAATTCCTACTTGAAACTGTACTACGAAGCCTCAGTGATAAAATCAGCATGGTACTGGCAAAGAAAAAGACCTCAATGGATCAATGGAACAGATTAGAAGATGCAAGTCTAAGTACAAAGACACTCAGCCACCTGATATTTGGTAAATGGGCTAAACATGTTCACTAGAGGAAGGATAGTCTCTTTAATAAATGGTGTTGGAAAAATTAACTCTCCATATGCAGAAGACTGAAACTAGATCCATGCCTATCACCATGCACAAAACTAAAGTCTAAATGAATCAAAGACCTAAACATTAAAACAGAAACACTAAATCTACTGGAAGATAAGGTAGGTAGAAGTCTTGGAGACAGGGGTAGGCAGAGAATTCATGAACAAAATGCAAACTGCATGGGAAATGCTTCAGAGAATCAACAACTGGGTTCTCATATTATTGAAAAGTTTCTGCACTTCAAAAGAAATCACCAACAAAGTGAAAAAAAAGCCACAGAATGGGAAAGAATTTTATCCAGCACCCCATCAGACAAAGGACTTATATCAAGAATATATAAAGAATTGAAAAACATCAAGCCCCTCAAATTCAAAGATCCTCTCCAAAAATGAGCATCTGAGATGAACACACAGTTCTCTGATGAAGATATACAAATGGCAAATAAATACATGAAGAAATGTTCACCATCACTGGGCATTTGAGAAATGCAAATTAAAATAACATTGAGATTTCATCTCCAGAAAGAATAGCTGGCATCAAGAAATCAACTGATAACAAATGTTGGTGAGGCTGTGGGGAAAAAGGAACACTGCTCCACTGTTGGTGGGAGTGTAGATTGGTGCAACCACTATGGAAATAAGTATGTATAATTCTCAGAAGACTAGTATTTCAAGTTCCGTTCAACCTAGCTATTCCCCTCCTGGGTGTTTTCCCAGAAAAACTGAAAAGGTTATATCCCAGTGATATATGTGCACCCATGTTTACAGCAGCACAGTTTGTAATAGCTAAATCTTGGAAACAACCAAGTAGCCCATCAACTGCAGAGTGGATGAAAAAGATGTGGTATTTTTACACAATGGGATATTACTCAGTTGTGAAGAAGGATGATCTTGAGGTCTTCATAGGGAAATGGAGACAACTTGAGACTATCCTCATTAGTGAAATAGATAAGAATCATATTTGTAAATATCACATTGTGTCTCTAGTGTAAAAAGTAATAAGAAATGTAGGAGTAATAAAACCCAAAATGTGTAATTGCTACCGTAAAAAAGAGAGGAAAAGAAATTGCTCTAATGGATATAACTGCATGTATGTTTAAGTGTGTAAGATGGAGGACCGTATTACTGTTTTTGTTAGATCATGGAGCAGAACTGTTAATAGTCGCACTGTTTGAATGTCTACTTCGTATGTTTTAATTTTGTAACTTGAACAACTATTTCCAAGATGACAGTATGTAAATCATCAAGTAATGATTTCTTAGTGTTTTTTTGTTCTTTTTTTTCCCTTGGAATTCTGTATTGTTGCTACTTTTTTTTCTGTTTTGTTTTGTTTTTCTCTTTAAATAAATTTTTTTTTTTAAAAATGTACTCTCAGTTCACCTGTTTGACTTTCTAGAAAGCTCAATAATAATATCCTCTTATAGATCATTCTTTATTTTTTTGATAAGGACTCAAAGATGTTATGTCATTTTGGTAGTATTAAGCATGTTTCTAAGTCATATCATTAATTTTAAAAGTCCTATTCTCCCTTTTATAAACAGGAAAAATGAAAGACTGAATTCAGATATGCTGGTGTTTATTCAATACATTGAGATGATAAAGGATATTCCAGAGATGCATGAATTTGGTCTTTTGCTTATAAGTATTGACTTTATTGACTTTTTCCAATTTTTGTTTGACATAAACATGTACATGTATAGGTGATACAGTGTGACAAAGTGATACATGCTTACAACATGTGATGATGTGATCAGGATAATTAGCATTGTCCCTTTGAACGAGTATCATTCCTTCACACTGAGAAACTTCCAACTCCTTCCTTTACTGAGCTGTGTGTGCCTAAAACTGAGCTCAGCATACTCTCTCTGTACAGCAACTAACCTGAACTCCTCTCTTCCAGTTCTCCATAAATACATGATCAGCTGTGAATTACAGACACCTCACCGTGCAGAACATGAACTATATTGATACAGTCCATGGAACTATATTTTGGTCCCCTTCATCCAACTTGTCTCTCTCTTCTTTCACATGTCTCTTCTCTGTCTTCTAGTGACCACCGTACTGCTCTGGGCTTCTGTGTGGTCAACTCGCAGCTTCCACATCTGGGTGAGAACAGGCAGGAAACACACCTGTCTTCCTGTGCTTGGCTCATTTCACCCCAGTTCCCTCCAGGTTGCCACAAAGGACAGGATTTCATTGCAACAGTGGAATTTAGTTTCCAAGGTGTGTGTGGTTTGTTTGACTGCCGGTCGCCCTGGCCAGGGGGCCTGAGACCCACTGGAGAGTGTGCCAGCTGTGCCCCAGGGCCCCTTTGCGCTCTGAGGCCTCTGTCTGGCCTTTACCTGTCACTTTCAAGATGGCCTAGATGCCCTGGCCCAGATCCCACAGTTCAGGATGTAGCTTTTTACTTGGTAAATGGCTTGGTGACGTTATTAAAGGCAGCACATTAACTGTGCTGTTGTTCTGCTTTTACATTGTCAGCAGTCACTCATGGCGTGGCCTTCAGCTAAGCATGAAAAGCTGTGTGCTTTCTCCATGGCCCTGGATTCTCTTCTTGTGCACAAGAAATGGAAATCAGTTCCTTGCCCTGCGGTTGTTTGCTGAGCAACAAAGGCATCAGCAGACAAAGAGCTCTTCTCTTTTTGTAGAGCTTCATGGTTTACAAAGCCCTTTGATGCTCAAAACTCTTGAGTACTAAATTATCGCAATCAGACTCTGATCACATTTGGAAAGTTCAGGGATGCATTAATGAGAAAGGTTTCCTGAAAGACTTTTAAAGTACTATAATATACATATATACCATATATTCTCTTTGCCCCTCAATTTATCTATGCTTCTTTTTTTATTTTTTTCCCATTTTATTTTAAAGAGAATAAGACAAAAGAGGTCAGTACAGAGCAGATCGCAACTGGACAACATAGGCAACACAATACTTAACATTAAGACAACCGGACATTAACAATAGCTATCACAATATTTCTTTCTCTGCTATAGTTGAGCATAGTTTCAAATACAATAATATCAAACATAACAAAAAAGTATAAAACCATTCAAGAGTGAAAGAATTACAGGGCATTCTGAACCGAATAACAGAACGATCAATGGGTACTATAATATCTCATTTTCAATAAAAAATTTTGTTTATACTTTCACACACATTCAAATCCCAATAGACACATTGTGATAGATAGAACCAATGGAAATAGAAGAATAGAAGCTTGGTAGGACTTCTAAGAATGACGGTATTAAATCAGCAATAGCTGTCATAATGTTTTGTTCTCTTCAAAACAGCTGTTCATAGTATCACGTATAATAAAGTCAAACAAAACGGAATAAAACCATTCCAACTGATGAATGAAAACATTGAAAGGCTTCAAAGCTATGAGATAGGGACTTATGATTACCATAAAATCTTATATACTCTTACCAACTCTCATACTAGCGAGACTATACGGTATTTACACAGGTGAGATTGGTTTATTTCAATTGTGAGTATGGTCTCAAGTCATGTCCATATATTTATAAATATCTCAATGTGATCATTCTTTATAGCTGAGTAGTACTCCATTGTATAGAAATACCACAACTTTTTTATCCATTCCTCAGTTGATGGGCACTTAGGTTGTTTCCAAGATCTGGCTATTACAAATTGTGCTGCTATAAACATGGGTGCACAAGTATCACTGTGGTTTTCTGATCTTCTGGGAATATGCCTAGCAGTTGAATAGCTGGGTCAAATGGGACCTCCAGACCCAGATTTTTGAGGAATTTCCAAACTGACCTCCACAGTGGTTGCACCAGTCTACACTCCCACCAACATTGCAGAAGAGTTCCTTTTTCCCCACAGCCTCTCCAACACTTGTTGTTGGTAGTGTTTTCTATCTTGGCCAATCGTTCTGGAGTGAGATGGAATCTCAGTGTGGTTTTAATTTGCATTTCTCTCATGACTAATGATGATGAACATTTCTTCCTGTATTTATTTGCCATTCGTATTTCTTCATCTGAGAACTGTGTATTCATTTCAGATGCCCATTTTTGGATTGGGTCTTTGGATTTCGAGGGTCTGATTTTTTTTTTAATTTTATATAAGTTCTAGACAGAAGTCCTTTGTCTGAGGGATTGTCCATTAAGATTTTTCCCCAATTTGTGGGTTTTCTTTTCACTCTGCTGGAAATGTCTTTCAACATGCCGAAACTCTTTAATAAGATGTGGTCCCAGTTATTGATTCTGGGAAGTATTTCCTGTGTAGTTTTGATTCTTGTTCATGAATTCTCTTTCTACCCATATATCTTTGAGATTTTTACCTACTTTGTCTTCCAGCAGTTTTAGTGTTTCTGTTTTAATATTTAGATCTTTGATCCATTTAGATTTTAGTTTAGTACATGGTGATAGACATGGGTCTAGTTTTAGTCATCTGCATATGGATAGCCCAGTTTTTCCAGCACCATTTGTTAAAGAGACTGTCATTCTTCCAGCGAGCATGTTTGGCCCCTTTATCAAAGATAAGGTGGTTGAGTGAGTTTGTGGTTGTGGTTGTATCTTCCAATCTATTCCACTGATCTTCAGGTCTGTTTTTATTGCAGTACTATGTTGATTTTATTACTGTAGCTTTGTAGTATAATTTCAAGTCACAGATTGTGATGCCTCCTGCCTTGCCTTTGTTGCTTAGAATTGCCTTTGCTATTCTAGGTCTCTTCTGGTTCCAGATGAATTTTAGGAGTGATTTCTCTAGATCTATGAGGTATATTAGTGGTATTTTGATTGGGATTGCATTGAATCTGTAGAGTAATTTTGGGAGAATGGCCATTTTCACAATGTTTGTTTTTCCTATCCATGAACAAGGGATGTCTTTCCATTTTCTGAGGTCCTCTTCGTTTTCCTTTTTCAGAGTATTATAATTTCCGCTGTATAGGTCTTTTACTTCTTTCGTGAGATTAATTCCTAAGTATTTCATTTTTTTGGATGCTAGTGTAAAGGGTGTGGCTTCTCTTATTTCTCAGTACTTTTGTTGTTAGTGTATAGAAATGCTATCGATTTTTGAGTATTGACTTTGTATCCAACTACCTTGCTGAATTTATTTATTATATCTAGGAGTCTTTCAATAGAGTTTTTGGGGTCTTGTATGTAAAGTATCATGTCATCTGAAAATAATGATAATTTAACTTCGTCTTTTCCTTTATTTACTCCTTTTATTTCTCTTTCCTGTCTTATTGCTCTGGCTAGTATTTCCAGTACTATGTTGAATAGGAGTGGTGACAGGGGACATCCTTGTCTTGTGCCTGATTTTAAGGTACAGGCTTTCAGTTTTGGCCATTTAATATGATGCTGGCTGTAAGTTTGTCATAGATGACCTTTATCATATTGAGGTAAAGACCTTCTATTCCAATTCTCTGTAAGGTTCTTATCATGAATGAGTGTTGGACCTTATCAAAGGCTTTTTCTGCATCTATAGAGATGATCATGTGGTTCTTACTTTTGGCTCTATTGATATGGTGAATTATATTTAATGATTTGCGTAATGTTGAACCATCCCTGCATTCCTGGGATGAATCCCACTTGGTCATGGTGTATAATCTTCTTGATGATTTGCTGCATCCTGTTTGCCAATATTTTATTGACAATTTTTGCATCTATGTTCATTAGGGAGATTGGCCTATAGTTCTCTTTTTTAGTTGGGTCTTTCTCTGGTTTTGGTACTAGAGTAATGTTTGCTTCCAGGAATGACTTAGGAAGAATTGCTTCCCTTTCAATTTCATTGAAAAGTTTGACACTCTGTCGGAATTAAGTCTTCTTTGTATTTCTTGTAGAATTCTGCAGTGAATCCAACTGGGCCTGGGCTCTTCTTTGTTGGCAAGGACTTAATTACATTTTCAATTTCAGTAATAGAAATTGGGTTGTTCAGCATTTTTACATCTTCCTGATCCGACTTCGGTAGCTCATATGTATCTAGGAATCTGTCTATTTCTTTTGTGTTATCGAAACTATGAGAGTAGAGGTTTTCGAATACGTGTTGACTATCTTCTGTATTTCCACCGAGTCTGTAGTAATTTGCATTACTTATTGCATGAGTTTGAGTTTTTCTTTCCTTTTTTTAATAAGGTTGGCCAGTGGTTTATCAATTTTATTTATTCTTTCAAAGAACCAACTCTTCGATTCATTGATCCTTTGTACTGTTTTCTTAGTCTCTATTGCATTAATTTCTGCTCTGATCTTTATAATTTCCTTCCTTCTTTTGGCTTTGGACTTGGCTTGCTCTTCTTTTTCTAGATGTTTGAGTTGTAGCATCAGGTTGTTTATTTATGTTCATTCTGTCTTCCTGATGTGGGAACTCAATGCAATAAATTTTCGTCTGAGGACTGCTTTCATTGCATCCCACAAAATCCGGTAAGTTGTGTTTGTATTTTCATTTGCTTGTAGATATTGTTTAATTTCTTCTTTAATTTCCTCTGTGACCCACTGGTTGCTCAAGAGTGTATTACTCAGTTTCCATGTGTTTGTGAGGTTTTTGCAGTTGCTCTTATCGTTAATTTCTAGTTTCACAGCACTATGATCCGATAACATGCATGGGATAATTTCAATTCTTTTGCATTTACTTAAATATGTTCTGTGGGCTAGTATATGGTCTGTTTTAGAGAATGTCCCATGTAGTGCTGAGAAGAAGGTATATTCTGATGTTGTTGGATGGAACACTCTGTATACGTCTATCAAGTCCATTTGTTCACAGGTATGATTCAGTTCTGTTATGTCTTTGCTGATTTTCTGTCTAGTTGATCTGTCCCTCTGTGTCAATGGTGTGTTTAAGTCTCCTGTTATAATTGTGTTATTGCTTATTTGATTTTCCATTTCTGTTAGTATTTGCTTTATATAGCTGGGTGCTCTGGAATTTGGTGCATATATATTTAAAATTATTATCTCTACCTTTTGAAGTTTCCTCCTAACTAGTATGTAGTGATCTTCTTTATCTCTTTGGATCATTCTTGGTTTGAAATTCACATTATCTGCAAACAGGATGGCTACTCCTGCTTTTTTTTTTTTTTTTTTGGTTTCCTGTTACATGAAGTATTGTTTTCCATCCTTTGACTTTCAGTCTGTGGGTGTCTTTTTGGGTTAGATGGGTTTCTTGTAGATAGCATATGGTTGGATGTTGTTTCTTGATCAATTCTGCCAGTCTGTTTCTTTTGATTGGTGAGTTGAGGCCATTTACATTAATGGTTGTAGTTGTTATATATTGGTTTATTGTTGAAATGTTATCTTTCTGCTATTGTGTCTTTAGCTTTACATTCCATTTAATTGTCTGCCTTGCTGGATGGTTTTATCCTATATATATCTAGAATGTCTTTCAGTATTCTTTTTAGGGTTGGTTTGGTGTTCATGAAGTTCTTCAGCTGTTCTTCAGCTTTGTCATGGAAGTATCTTATTTCTCCATCCATTTTGAAGGACAGTTTTGCAGTGTATGTCAGTCTGGGTTGGAAGTGGTTTTCCTTTAGGATCTGAAATACTTCACTCCATGCTCTTCTTGACTTCATTGTTTGTGTTGAGAAGTCTGCTGTGATTCTGATAGGTTTTCCTTTATAGGTGATCTGTCTTTTCTAACAGCTTTTAGTATTCTGTTCTTATGGTGGATTTCTGTGATGGTGATTATTATGTGTCTGGATGTAGTTTTATTTTGGTTATGGCTGTTTGGAGTTCTATATGCTTCACTTATACAAATGTCAGTTTCTCTTCTCATGTTTGGGAATTTTCAGCTATTACTTCTGTAAATATCCTCTTGATATCATTTGGGTTTGTCCCCTTCTTTTTCATGTATCCCTATTAATCTTATGTTATTTTTCTTTGCATCATCTTGCAGGTGTTGAATTGTTATTTCCTGATTCTTTGTTATTTTTAAGAGATCTTTCCTTTCCTGTTCACTGGCTGCAATCTTATCTTCGAGGTCTGAAATTCTATCTTCACTTTCGTTGAGGCAGTTTTGGCAGCTTTCAATAGAATTTTTGATTTCCTGTGTATCTCTTTGAATCTGCTTTATGCATTGTTTGTTTCTTATAGTGTTCATTCAGGGATTCTGTCTGTTTGCTTTGTTCCTCTAATTTTTTACCTGTGTTTTCACTAGATGTGTTCACTATTTCTTTCACTATTTTTATCATTTCTTCTTTTACCTGGGCAAGTACTTCTGATTTGAATTTCTCCATAGCTTCCCCTAGTTGCATCTTTATTTCATTTGATATCATTTCAGACATTTCACATGTATGGCTTCTTTTTTCTTCTATGTGCATGGCTCCTAAGCTTTCTTGGGGTGGGCTGGAGTTTTGAGCCTGCCTTTTGGTCTTTCTTTTTGTCATTTTTCTATATTTCCTTGCTTTGAGCAGTGTTCCACAGCTTCCTCTGGATGTGTGGCGAGTTACCTCCTGCACCCTCAGTTCCTGGATCAGCGCTGGCTCGCCCACAGGCTCTTGGCTCCCTAAATTGAAAGGTGGAAGCTGGGCCTTGTGAACTGGGGCCCGTGGAATCTTGGGCCACAGTTTGTGTCTAAGGGGGTGGGTATGATCTCAACCACTAGGAGTGCTGCTTTGAAACTCTTGCTAGGCCAGCCCACACTGAGCCGTCAGAACCCCAGCTGGGCCTCTGCCTCCGGAACTGAGAGAAGTCCACTGGGCGTGGTGCACTAAGGCAGTGGAGCTTCCGGGACTGGGTCCAGTGTATCTGGTAGCTAACCCCAAAGCTCAGCTGCCCAGATTGCAGATTGCCAGCTCTCTACAAGCCCGCCTTGGGGCGGCAGGACTCCCCTCGCAGGGTCCTAACTCCCCTCTGCAGGCTCTTGCCTCCCTAAATTGTAAGGCGGATGCTGGGCCTGGGGAACTGAAGCCAGCGGAAACTCGGGCTGCAGTCCTTTGTCCTAGGGAGTGGGAAAGATCTACCGGGTGGTTAGTCCCCCAGCTTGACCTCTGCCTCCCAAATTGAGAGAAGGTCGGTGGGCATGCTGCACTAAGGTGGTGGAGCTTCTGGGACTCGGTCCAGTGTACCGGTAGCTAGCCAGAAGCTCTTATAAGTTTTAATATAATGTTTTTTGTGATGCCAAAGATCATATCCAGGGTCTCACATGTACTAGGCTCTACCCCTGTTCAAACATCCCTAGCCCTTAATATATTATTTTTTGTGGTTATTTTAGACTTTTTTGTTCAGTTTTATTAACATGTTTTTATTAGTACATGTTTGGAATACATAAAGCTTACCTTTAGTGTGAGGAGTTTGTACTTGTGCATAACACATTTTAATTCTTTTTTTATCCCCTTCCCCTTCCATCCCTCCCTGATACCTACACATTTTATCCCCCTTCCCACTTAAGAAAGCTATTTCCATTTTTTCTTTCATTCTATTTTTAAAATCCTTTTTCCCTTCCCTCTCCATCTTTTTCCTTCCATCCAGAGTACAGTTGTACAAATTAAATGCAATTTTAATGGAGCACAGGTATTTTAAATTTTACCTGCATGGTACTTGAATTTCTACTTTTATGTAGAATCTACATCCAATGGTATATCACATAGCGTATAGCAGAGGTCTTATTTGTTTTCATTTATGTTTTTCCTACTTCCTTAAGGTGAAGAGTGTCATTATTTCAGTTTTTAACTTTCTCCTTTTTCCTATCCATTGTCTTTCAGACAGCAGTGCCTTGAACAAGCAATTATTCTAAACATAAGTGGCAACTACTTTTGTACTTAGTACAGGCAGCAGTTTTTATATGATGTCAAACACTTCTGTAGTTCACTTCACAGATATTTGTCATAACAGTAGCAGTAACTAGTAAGGACAGCTAATAATAGCTAATAAGAATGACTAACTCTTGTTCAGTGTGTAGTAGAATGCGATTGGTATAGGCAGAGGACACACTCTTAGTAACCCTCAGAGGTTCCTGCGAGAGACTGCAGTGTAGTACAGTGGTTATCCATGCATTTTCAACAGAAGGGAGAGAAGTTGTCACTTTCAAGGTCATACAGTGGTAAACACCAGCAAGAGGTTTTGTGTCCAGCCAAGTCTTTACCCATATACTGTGACCTGGGTATACTGAAAGTGCTATTTACATGTTAGTTGAGTATATATATAAATATCTAGAATATTCAGTGCCAATGATTGGTATTTCAGCATTTCTACAGATTAGGTAACAAAAACCTTAAATTTGGACTTCATTTTCTTTTTCTTTGGCTTTTTTTTTTTTTTGGTCTTTTTGAGACAGGGTCTCCCCATGTAATTCAGGCTGGCTTTGGGCTCACTTTGCAGCCCAGGCTGGTCTCGAACTTGCAATGACCTTCCTGCCTTAACCTCCCGAGTGCTGGGCTTTCAGATGTGTACCACCATGCCCGGCTTGGACTTCATTTTCTTTACAGGCAGAAAATTTTAAATTATATTTTCATATAACTTTATGCCCTAGGACTAAGATTAAAGTACCCTAGTACTGCATCTTCGTAATGACATGCTTCACTTTATTACTCCCACTTCATCAGGAAACTGAAATAAAGAAGGTAAGTAACCTCCCTGAGATTCCACAGCAAGAGCAGAGCTGCAGTTTGAACCCAGAGGTTGTGGACTCTATGATGTGTCATTGAGGTTGTCCTGGGCTGCCCTGAGAGCTGGGCAGTGCTTGACTGTACCACCCCTATGCTGTGCTGCCATGCTGATGGCTAGGGACAGGAGCTCAGCTGGTGCTGCCTTAAAATGCACAAACATCCCAGTGCAGCTCTTCTTCACTTAATGAAAATGAATTTATGGAGTATCGGTGACTTTGAAATTCTAGGATTCCCCATGCAGGGGCACGTATATAAAGAAGAGATTACACATCATATTGTACTGTAGTGATTTTCAGATCTCAGAGTAGTGATTTTTAGAATGGTGCTAGGTTCAATCTGCACCAAGTGGTTGGTTTTTGAAGATCAAGGTTATTAATCAAAAGAAGGAAAATCTTCCCTGAGGTGGACAGGAAGGGATTGGAAAAGGGAAGCAAAGGAAAAAGAAAATGAAAAGCTGTGTGTTGCAAACATGTGAGAGATGCCCTGTGGTCCGTGTGGCCAGTAAGACACCAGGGAAAGGGGTAGCTGCTCCTGCAAGAAAAGGTGGTACAAGTGCAAGAAACGTGTCAGGCGGTTTCCACAGGGGTCACCTAGCAGCACTACACTAAAAATAGCAAGCTGTGCGAGGTAGGAAAAAGGAAAGTGCCCGAGTTGATTACTACCTTGCATTCTTTTGATTTGATTATTGAACTGAAGTATTTGCCCACAAGGATGAGCCTGATCATCGATGTGTATGAAGCTGGGTTTATTGGGTATTTACTATCAAGCAGATTGGCACAATTCCAGCACTTTAAAACAGGAACCATTTTTCCATTTTCTGATGACCTCTTTGATCTCTCTCTCTTTTTTTTTTCCCTAGCACTGCAGTTTTGTTTGTGGATGTTTTTTCTTCCTTGTTTAGGTCATTACCTAGGTACATTGTATTTCATTTTTCTTGATGCTACAGTGAATGGTATTGTTTATCTAATTTCCTTCTCGTTTAGTTCATTATTGGTATATACAAATGCTACTGATTTTGTGTACTGATTGTGTATCTTGCTACATTGCTAAAGTTAGTTACTGATTTTAAGAATGTTTAAGAGTTTTTGATGACATTCTTTGGGTTTTCTGTATAGAGTGTCATGTTATCTGCAAATAATGACAATTTGAGTTCTTCTTTTCCTATATGTATCTCTTGTATTTCTTTTTCTTGCCTGATTACTCTGGCTAATGTCTTGAATACCATGTTGGATAGAAGTAGTGATAGTAGACATCCTTCTCTTGTTCTAGATGTTAGAGAGAATGCTTTAAATTTTCCTTATTTAATATGATGTTTATAGTCACCATTTTTAAAAAATGGAAATTCTAGTTCAGGAATATTAAATACTCTTCCCAAGGTCACATGGCCAAAAATGATAGCTTTGGCATTCATGTGCTATCATAATGTGTTTTTCTAGCATCTAGAATTCTAACTGGTTGAAAAACTGAATGCAAAGCATATAAAAGTTATTTTTTGTTCACTTAAGCATATGAAGCAGTATTTATGGTTGATAGTTAAATCTTCCTATATGTGGTTTTTCTGACTGCTGGGCTCTTTAGGTTTTGTGGATATTATGTTTATTTTTAATTCAACTCTAATATTTATATTGTAATTAAGGTAGTTATAATAACTCACAGCACTTAATTAGCAGAAAATCATAATGTTGTATGCAGTCTAACTTTGAACATTACATTCTTTTGTCTTACAATTTCTATATCCCATGCTCATTTTTAAGAATCAGTGAGTTGCTATTGTTTTATGAACAGTGGATTTGATTTCCTTGTAATTTTTCTAGCCTTCTTTTGCTCACTGCAGAATAAGAATTTCAGTGTATGTGTTGTTTATTCACCTTATGTCTGTGCATCCATAAAACATGTAGCCACATCCCATTCCCTGGAAATCTCTTGAATTCTTTAGGCTATTTTTGGACTTGCTGCACACAATAGACCAATAAGTAAATCCTGACATCACCTGCAGGCTGCAGAGCTGCCAAGGCTGGCTTGTGTTTGTTCATTTTCTCTCCCTCTCCCCGTCACCCTCCCTCCCTCTTTACCTCTCTTTTCCACTATCTAATTCATTGTTTTCCTGCTCAGTGGTATGTTCCAGTGTTTGATAAGTGAGGAAATTTCATTGATCTGCACAGCCAAATTGGGGTGAGATACACCATTCTGTGTTTTGCCACCAAAGTGCTACCAGCCAATGTGGTCAACCATACCACAGCAAAAGAAGAACTCTGCTCACTTTATATAGTTAGCTGAAATTTTTTTCAAATAATAGGTGTTTCTACTTAGCATGTTTGAAAGAACACAAAAAATGGAGATAAGGAAACAGGCAAATTTTTCTTAGTCTATAATCAATTTTATGTTGTTTATAAAGTTTACATAGTTTACATGCACAGATCTCTTTTAATTGTGAGAATTTTGCAGACCCCTTCTATTAAGACTATTAAGACCCCTTCTTAATATCAGTCCACAGGCATGGTTGGCACATTTGTAATCCCAGCTCTTTGTAGGCTGAGGCAAAAGGATCACCATGAGCTGGAGAGTAGCCTAAACTACACAGTAAAACTCTATCTCAAAGAAAGTAAAAGAAAAAAATTGAAAATCAGACTATCATAGATGATTTAGTTAATGGAAATGCTATGACCAAACCTTAGCTTCTCAAAACAAAACAAAAAAAATGTGCGTTCACACTTTTAAATTACTAAAGCAAAAATAACCCAAAAAGAAGAGAAAATTGTGGTGCTATATTATTTAGACTTCAAAAGGCTTTTTTTGCTTTTTACGTTATACATTTCTTTTTTCTTTGTGTGTGAGAACCTAGTTATGTTATTCTTCTGTGTGGATGAAGATGAAACACGCTTACAATGTGCAGTTTTTCTCACTGACAAATTGTGTGCCACTTACGTTCTCAGGGGGGAGACTGCTAAGCCATGAAATGCTAGATATTTTCACCCCACAATTTATATGATATATTGATAAATGTATGTTTTCCATTTCTGTTTATCCAGTGGTTCATGGTTAGGATTAAGTAATTCTTTGAGCACTGTCTTAATTACTTTCTTTTCTTATTGCTGAAACAAAATACCTACCACCCAAAAGTAAGGAATGAAAGGATTATTTAGCTCACAGTTTGTGGAGGTTTCAGTCCATAATCAGCTGGCTCCAAAGCAGGGTGGCATGATGAGAGGCAACAGTTCAAGGCAGCAGAAGACAACAAAAACAGCAAGAGCATAAGTGGGGAGCAAGCGTCTTTTCCTGCCTTATATTGTAAGCAAGCTATATAGTCTGCAGTGTATATAGCACTCACACCATCTCTATGTCCTCCTTGTTCACAGGATGAAGAAGTTTACAAAGTAAGGACCGTGGCTCCCTGCTGAGTCACTTAGTTAGACTTCTTAACTTCTTAAATTGACACAATGGATCAACATTACAATACTCTGTTCATGGATTTCTTATAATTCAGTTCTAAACTTTTCTTTATATCCATGTTTCCTCCCAACTCCATTAAAAATAATTAGTCAAAATAAGTTTAATATCAGATTTTCTGATAAAACACACTTTTGGAATTTCACTCATGTTTATAATGATGCTTGGTATTGATACTCAGATTATGCTGATATGTACTAAATACTAAATACTTCTGTGGCTTAGACAGCTGGAAAACCTTTAAAGAAGATTGGATTTCATCACTAACACAACTTTTCTACATAATCTGAAAGGTGATCCCAGTCCTTTATATGAAGCCATTCTGTGATACTCCCAAAGATGGGTTAACACTCTGTACCCGGTCGGCTGACACAGTGTCCCTAGATGGTCCACTTCCTGCTGACTCCCAACTTCAGTGGTATCATTGGAGAATAGTCCTTTCCTATCTACAGGCTGCATTAACTAGGAACCACTTTAATTATCAGAATCTGTAAAATTAGAAGAGTATTCCTCTCTAAATTCCATATAGATTCTTAATCTTCAAATATTCTCTGCGACACTGTTTAATGACCTGCATGCACAGAGCCCAGAATTTTAGGGCCACACATGCATACCTGTGTGTGAACTGTACTGCTAACGTACAGTTATTTCAGTACTGCAAGGGAAAAGTGACACACACCGTTCATGGAACCCCAGAGATAGCAAACTGACCAGCCCAGTTCAGTAGTTCACAGAGCTCAGCTCAACCTAAGGGCTGCAGATCTTTAGTCTATGGAACCTCTAGGGAAAAGTCTTCTCTTAGGCTTCCAGGTCCCTGAGGCTTTAAAGTTGACTCCCATCTCACCTGGAGCGCACCTGGTACCAGGACTTGAGCTGAAGTGTTCTCAGAGCAGCCTGAGGCGCCCTGCAAAGCAGGCTTTCTTCTGCCCAGGTGAAGGGCCAGTCCTGCTGCTCAGTAGTTCGCTGCAAAGTGAAACATGATGCTTCTTGTGGAGATGCAAGGTTTTCCTGAGTGTAGGCCTCAAAGCGTGAACCATCATAGGCCTGTGGTATTCTTCCCTAAGTGTGTGTTTGCCTTAGCATGTGTTCTGTTCTGGTAGTCAGCAGTTCTGGGTCCCAGACCTCATGGTCCAGGCCAACTGTGCTGCTTCCAAAGTATTCTCAGTTTACTAGGATTGGGCTCTAGAAGGCCTCTAATCCTACTGAGTTTGACACTCCATGGTTCTGGAACTTGTTTTGAAAACAGTGACTTTAAACCTTCTTGATTTTTACATGTATTATTTCTATAAATGTGGAACTTAATTTGCCTATTATCAAACCTCTAATCGTACTCTTACGAAGTCTGTAATTGACCATCATTATGTTAAAAGTATTATTTGGCTTTTTATTTTCTTCTAAATACAAAAATATATTGGGTCTGGCTAGTCACAGAACTTGTTAAACCATTAACAGCTGTAGTTGAGGCATCATTCAGCTCAGTTTCCCTCGTGGCAACTCTGACTTCCACACGTGACT
The DNA here is from genome assembly GCA_004027295.1 of Dolichotis patagonum. Taxonomy (NCBI): domain Eukaryota; kingdom Metazoa; phylum Chordata; class Mammalia; order Rodentia; family Caviidae; genus Dolichotis; species Dolichotis patagonum. The sequence continues at coordinate 73,124 of PVJX010003303.1, read as the reverse complement.
TCCCTTAACACAAACGCTACCTGCTGAAAAACTATTTTCATCAACATCTCCATCTTGCCTGTACAGCGTAGCAAAGGATCAAAGCATTTGCTGGATTTATATAGTTACATGAATTCTTTTGCCCTTCATAGAAATGAGTGAAAAGCATGAATTAAAAAAGCACTAATTTCGACATAAGTATAAAATTCATAAACTATAATTTAAAAGTACATATACATGAAGACTAACTCCAGGAGAGAAGATGGATGAATGAAAGCGATAGATTTTTTTTTATAATTCTGATACAAGAATCATTATCTCTGTACCATTTCAGTGAGTCTTTTTATAATGCAAAGTAAACTGACAAGTTTCTGTGAGAATGGGAAGAAATATTTTGAAGTGGCTGCTAAGATTCCAGAATTTCTAATTAGGAAGAGCTTGTCTGATAAACTCCTGTTTGCAGAATATTCAATTTATTAGAGATTAGGTGGGGACAGATAAAAAAGAAATGTATCTAAATGCTATTCTCAGGGATAGGAACACAGCAGAGGGTGGCTACTAAGTTTGTCAGGGAAGAGTAGCTTTTGAAATGCTTAAGTTAGGTTCAAGTGTTAAAAGTAGATGTTAAGGATCAGTGGACCCTGTTGTTCGGGAAGGCAGGGGAGACACCTTTTGCACTGAGACTGAAGAGAAGGCAGGAAGGATCCATATGGGAAGTTTGGAGGCACCATGATCCCCTAGTATGGCGGACAACCACTAACTGCCCTTGGGGTTCACGGCAGAGTCCCCGCCATGAATATCACCAGGCAAGGTATCACGAAGATTTACCTCCCCGTTCCAACCTGTGCTCTTTATGCTTCAGTGTCCGCTAGAAGTTACACATCACTGGAATTTGCCTTTTTCCTAGAAACTCACCTCTCACAAATGGCAGAGATGGAGACGCGCATGCAAGGGAACTTCCTACCTGTGAGCATTTCTGGATACAGCAGCAATAGCGAAACTTAGTCACCAACCCCTCCCTAGGACAAGGAAAGTGACTTTTATATGTTGACATGCATTTCTTTTCTTTAATATATAAATGACAGAGGTTTCCTGTGTCACTGACAGAAATATTCCTCCAAAAATCACATGAGAGGAGTCACAATGTCACTGCACATTCTGAGGTTGGAGTTCAAATATATGTTATGTTTCAAATTAAATTTTGCTGTGCGACCCACATGAAAAGTTGTCATTAAAAATCACAAAAATGACCCAGCACATTTAAAAATGTTGAATATTTGTTTTACCCCTTTCTATTTGGAAGCATCTTGTGTTCTCTTAACTACATAAACTCTCACATAGAAGCTGAACATGTAATATTTTTCATAGATTATTAACACAAGTTGTATAAAATTCATCAGATACATTTGTTTGCCTAAATTCGAGTGACAGGGCTATTTGCCGAACAATTTACAAGTCAGAGTTTTGTTCAGGCTCCAAATTTAAATTTTATAACCATCCTAGATTCCTAAGCAAGGAGTATTGGTCTTACTTAATGACCAGCACCTACATTTTATACCTCTTTCCCTTGTCTCAAGAAGAAAGAAGTTGCATCTGATTTCCTGGTATTCATTTTATGTAATGGATTATAAATACCCTCCTAATAACCTTATTTAATGTTAATTTCAAGTTCACATTTACATAATATTACTTCATGCTCTATCACCTACTCTGGGATCAGAACAGTGTTTATCTTAAATAATCTTCATACTAGTTCCTAGTTCCAAAGCAATATATATATATATATATATATATGTATATGTATTTCACAATTCTTATTTGTTAGAAAATGCAGAAGATCTGCAATACAGTGTGACTCCATATATACATCTATAATTTCCAATTTATTAGAATAGCTCCTGGTTTTTTGGGAGTTAGATCTTGTCCTGAGTACTCTATATATGTCATTTCTACTTATCACAACAAACTGAGAGGAACCATAAGTTGCCCACTTATTACCCACAATGTCACCATTGATCATGTTTCTACTTAGATGTAGATTTTTGTAGAGTGTTAATAAGGGAGAAAAATATGTATGTGTATATACATATGCTATATTTACATATATATATATATATATATATTGCATACAAATATGTAATTTTGTTCTATGTACCTAGTGTTACATATGCGCGCACGCACACACACACGTATACAGTACCTATCTAAACAAGCTAGGGATAAAAATTGTTTCATTTCTTGCACTTCTTAGATACTTAAAAATAGTTGACTAAATGGATCCTAATGACAAATGACTATTTTTATAGGCATGAACTGAGTGATGTTTAGTATGTTTGTTCCCTGACCTTAGAAATCCTCCACTTATAAGGTAGTGTTTGTCAAAATTACTTGGAAACTTTCTATAATATGCTCAAAATCAGTGATGACTCAGTAATATCCTCCTAAGGGAAGTGTATTTATTTCTTACAATGCTGTAATAAATCACTATGAACTTAGCATCTTAACAAAACCGTTGTCTCAAGTTTCAGAAGTGAGAAGTTCAGGATGGGTTAAGGTATCTGCGGGGCAGCAGATCTCCGAAGGGAATTTCCTTAAGGGGTGATCTTTTCTACTGCCTCCCCAACTTGGGGGCACCCCAGTTCTTTCTCCAGCAGTCTTCAAAGCCAGAAGTGGCTTTCTCACCCCACCTCACTGGTCGGTTACTTTTGTGCTGAGACATTTTTACCTGTTTCTTGAACTGTTTTGTTTTCATCTGTGCAATGAACACAATTTCCCTACATCCATATATTTCAGAAATCAGCCAGCTGGTTAAGCATGTAACTTGGAGTTAGAAAGCTTCTCAAATCTCCACAGGTCTTCTTTAGCTTATATTAATGGTTGTCTGATTTAGTATTGGTTGTTGGTGTGGGAGCAAGACCCTCACCCCACACCACTCCATTCTGTAGGCTCCACCCTCACCCTAGTCTTGCTGGCCATAGAGACATTGGGTCCCTTCCTCACCACCACCCACCAGGTGCACCTTGTCTTTAGACCCATGCATAGCCATCGTCTCTGCTCTTTAAAGCCCAGATGTAGGTCTGGTCCCTCCCCTCCCCTAATCATAGAACTTTCTTTTGGCTCCTCTGTTTTTTTGTCCAGAGATCACCAGTCACATAATTATATGATTCTGTTTGATTGTGTATCTTTGTTAGTTTTTTTTAGTAGCTTAGTACCAATTCTCATGCACTTTCTACCTCTGTTTTACATCTTGACAAGGAAATGTGTCATTGAGATATATTTCACTGATGATAGAAGTAATTATTCCTCCACAGATAGGATGGGTAGCCATAGAAGAATTATCACTCTGTTGAGAGGAATTTCTGAAGAAAGCTGATATGTGCACTCTTCTATGTGCTACTTGAGAAATATTAATATTTTATAGTTTGTATTAATTCAGATTTATCATTTAATCTTTATAAGATCCTAACAAGTTGGCTAATGAAGAAAACCTTTTCTACTTTTCCTCAGCATTAACTAAATCATACAGCTCTCTAGCCTGACAAATAGATTAAGCAACTCTTTGGCAGCTGCATTGGCTGGGTGCCCCTAAAAGACGACCGAGAGATGAGGACTTGAAGTTGTTTATTTGAGAACAAATCCCAGGCAGATACCAATATAGAAGTGAGACAGGGAAAAGAATCAACAGTGTGTGTATTATTCAAAAGGTTTGTGCTGTGGGCATTTGGGGGTTGATTTCACTGGAGTTTGGCCATATATTGTGTGGAAATATATCTCTCCAGGGAATAGAATCTGTAGCCTTTACTATTGGCTGAGGGATTGTTGCGGAGCTATTAATTTCCTCACACATCAAGCCTGCTTTCTGTGTGGCTCTGTTATGAGGTAGTTCCTTTAGAAATGGCTCCAGTTAAACATATTCCATCTCCTTCTTGCCTTCAACAAACAGTTGAACAAGACAAGCCAAAAGAAATGCTAAAAGTTCATTTGAAAAGTCAGGACTGAGACTCAGCCACCTCCATGACTGCATAAGGCAAAAACCATAGCAGTCAGCATAAAGTTTGTCTAAGCTTTAATCCAAAAGGGGCAACCTAAGTCACCAAGAAGCCAGCCCTGCCTGTGAATTGGCACCAGGTATGGGCCACTGAGGGGAGAGCCAGACTCCAGCCTTTTCCCATGAGTGCCATTCGTGGACTGCAGAGGAAGAGAACAAGAATTCACCAAGAAGCAAGCCCTCCTTGCAGATTGGCACTATGCGCTGCTCAGTCCACTGGGGAGAGAGGCAGACACCAGCCTCTTCTGGAGTATGGGCTGGGAAACAAGAAGAGGCAAAACCCCCACACACCCCTGCCCTCGGTACGCAGCCAGCTGATCTGAAGATCGCAAGCTGCGATGATGGCTATTGTGGAATACAATTTAATGCCTGTAGGATTTAGTGTTTCACTGACTTTGCAGGTCTAAAACTGGTGGTCTGATATCTATTCAGAGGACGGCAATATGCAGTGTAGCATTTATGGGGGAGCTCCTGCTGAGGGTAGTGGCCATTGTTTACTCCCTATTGTCTTGTTTTGAAGTCTTGTATCATTTTCATTATTTTGTTGGGTTGGGTTTTGTTCTGTTTTATTTGTCTGATTTTATTGTGTCCAAATGGCATGGGCAGTGATTTTAGAGATAGCAACATGTATTATGGCAGCCGTTTTAGATTTACTGTTGTTTTGAAGTCCTTTATTGCATTCATTATTTTGTTTTTATTGGTTCTATTCTTTCTGTTTTGTTTGAATTTTACTATGTCTGAAGGTATCTGCAGCTAATTTGAAGACAGCAAGAGGCATTATTGTAACCATTGTTGATTTCATATTGTTTTGAAGTGCTGTGTCACTTATACTGGTTTGTTTTGATTGGCTTTTGTTCTGTGTTGTTTTGCTTGGTTTTATTCTCTTTAAAATAAAAAGTAAAGAAAAGAAAAGTCAGGACTAAATGGGTAAGGGAGAAACTGGCTCTGCAGAGCAAACTTGGACAAAAACAAGTGGAAAGAATAAAAACAAAAATAAAAGTACACTCTGGATTTGGGAGGCATAAGGTAGGGTACTGTGAAAAGTCACGGTAGCAGGCTTTTTGTGGTATCTCCTCTCTTTTATGCCATCAACATTTCGTGGGACTGAGTGAAAAGTTCTACTTATAGGGTCCTGGAAATTATTTGGCACTGCCAGAGAATCTTTGATTAACAGGTCCCACTTGTTTTCTCTGCCAGTTTTGCCGAGCCCTGCCTCCTGTCTCAGATCTAGCTGCCTGCAACAGCCCTCAGGAAGGAAGTGAGACACTTCCTTGCACGGTAGCAAAGCAAGTGCTGAGATTGTGCCCAGTGCATGAGCAGTACCTGCCCTGGTAGCTTTCTACCCAGGGCCTCCACTTATGATTTGGATTCTGCACCAGGTCCCCAGCCATGAGGAACTTTACAGTGCAAAGCTCCTCTCTGCCAAGCCATACATTTGGTGAGGTCATCCGTACTTCTGACTTGCCCAAATTTGCAGTATATGCTAATAGAGGCCTTTGTTTCACTTTCTCTGTCTTCTGCCCCCTACCACTGACCTGTGTCAGCGCATCAGCCATGTTGGGGTCCTGTCTCTGTCCTGCTACGTGGCCTGATATGATTACCCTTAATATAGACACCAGATTACCCTCCAGGTCCTAACAGGCGCATGCCCTGTTTACCAAGGCAGTACCAGACAGAACTGAGTTGACAGACTTTCCTCCCTTGTCATTTCAGTGTTAGTAACAGCCTTCATTGAAAACCCAAAACACCACTTGCAACTGTTTTGAAGCAAATTTATGTAAACTTATATTGCTCTGTAATAATAAGGTAATAACTATATCTCTTATTATCCAAACTGGAATATCTTTGACAGACTAAAGGAGACAGCATTAATAATGTGCCAGAACCATGGGCACACACTGAAATTGTCCTGAGTTAAGCAGGAAGTACCATGGCTCTACTTAAACTTCTTACCCATTGTGCTGTTAACACAGCCTCAGAGGGAAGAAGAAAACACAGAACATTTTGGGCTTGGACCTTGTTAGTTACTCAGTGCCTTGGTGAAGGTGGGGAGAGTCCTGGGGAAAATGCTTCTATGATAAAATGCTATTTTCCCTCCTTTGGGAGGAGTCATGGAAAGCAATTGCAGGGCTTAGGTAAATTCTAAAGCAATTGAGCTTATAGTTTTCTTTTGTCTAGGGGAATGGGGTGTATTTTGTTATTGCGGAGTTTTGAGACTTACCACCCCTTAATTCTTTGAGTTTCATTTCCTTTCTCAGGCTTGGAAAATGTAGTAACACCCATAATGAGCATTACAGTGGGGACTAATGGGAAGATATGTAAAGCACCACCCCAGGGCACTGTATCAAAGCACTAACAAACATTGGGATCCTCTCTCTGCCCTGCTGTTCCTTTCCTGGTAGGAGAAAGAGCACCAAGAAATCAGATGAAACACAGAAGTAAATACTAGTAAGTGTACTGGAAAAGCAATGATTTTGACAGCCTAAGTGGGTTAAATGCATACAGCAAGTACCAAGCGGGTTGGGTGTGAGGAATTGATTGGGAGCCACCTGCCTGCCCGTGCAGTGTTGGCCCTGGCTCAGCTCCACTCGTATTTCTTTCCTAGTTAGAGAAGCTATATGATGGTTAATAAAAGAAGCCACAAAACTTGATCTCATTTCTTTTAAATGAGTTTTCAGGATATCGCTTGCATAAGACTTTGTGGCTGTGCAGCAGTTCTCAGGTTTATAAGACGCCGTGTGGCAAAATTTGCGCAATGATTTTTGCACTTCATAGTCTTAGACTGTAATAAGCTATTGAAAAAACACTCTTGACAGAAGCAATTTAATCGTTTTGTGTGTCCTTGCCAGAAAGAGAGGGAGGAGGGAGGAGAAAAGAAAAGAGGAAGAGCCTGAGGGAGGGGCAGGAGAGAGAGAGGCTGATTCCAGAGAGCCTGGGAGATGCTCCACCCAGAGAGGAACAAGCTCTTTAAACCAGGCCAGAGCTGCCTTGGCATTCACTTTTCCCCTGAGAGCAACTTAATGCTGAATCTTAATTTTTTCAAGAGAAACAAGGTAAGTCATCCTTTCTGTGTGTGTCTTTACTCAGTCCTAATGAGTCCATTAGTTGATTTATAACTTTTCCTAAAACTAAAACCAAAAGCCAAATGTGTGTATTTGTTTGAAACTTTTTGTGACATGTGGTTTTCCAAGATGATATTATACTTGATACTATCAAAAATTAAATGAAAAAGAAAAAATGTAAAAATCTTTATGGGATGGATGAAGTACTTACCAAGGAATGTTGCTACTATAGGTATAGTGTGTGAAAGTATTCAAATATGAATAAATTTAAAGCTAAACTTAGGGGATTTTAAAGCTGCATTTGAAGTTGAGTAGTACTTAAACTCATTAATACCAAAACATACATCTTAATGTTATCAAAAATATTTATCTCCAATATGATTTTCTCTATTTATAATTCTCAGTTATATATAACTCTTTTACATGCAATTAAATGTAAATATTTTATTTGGACATTCCTTTGGAAATTCGAAGGTACATTTACATTTTGAAATTATAAATCACAATTCCCTAGCTAGGCTTCAGAAATTGTGCCTTTCAGTTTGTTGTGTTCAAGTGAGCACCAGAAAAAAAAAGTAACTTATCAGATAACAAGAAAATACACATGTTCACACTTAGATGAAAATTTGAAAAATAGATTTGATTTTGTGCTTTCAGATAATTTTCAAGGAGAAGCATATTCTGATCATTTTTTCCTATTCCTTTTTTTACTCACTCATGTAATGGTATCACAGTGTGGGTGAACTTCCAAGTGTGATCTTAGCATCACTGGAGTTGTGTCAGGACCATGCTGAGAGCCCTCTGGGACAGGCAACTGTACCTTTGTAAGTTCTGCAGTGGTACCGTCTCAGGAGCTTAAATATACAGTCTTCATGAAACCATCAATATTTACCATTTACTTCCCTTCTTGCTTCTTCCTAAGAGTTCTCTAAGCCAGAATCTGATACATGACACTTCTCATAAAAAGAGTTTTATAAATTATCAAAGATGAATCTCCTGCATGCAGTGTTGCTTTAATTATGTTTTTATTGTATGTACTGAGTAATACTGGTATGGAATCCATTCCTAAATTTTAGTTTAACACTTAACATTTAACTTCAGAAGCAGGGATTATGCATGGAATGAAGTCATAAATATACGAGGGTGACTGTAATACATCTGTGATTTATTTCTTTCCCTCTCATAATTCCCAATTTAGTTTCAGTCATTTGTCTTAGAAGGAATCTTAACATCTGTTTAGTTTTATATCATCCTCGTGTATAACCAGATCAGTGAAACCTCTTCTTTTTATCTGTGCTTATTAATTTTAGGCACAGATACGTTATTTTTCTAAGTAAGTTCTTTTTTCTCCCCGCATACTTTAAATTTTATATAACATTAGCTGTACAAAAATTGATGCTAGTTAGTCTGAGCCACTTTGGGCTTCCTTGAAGCATACACAGCTAATGCTCTAAGTTTTAGGTACTATAGTTCAGTTAGCACCTCACCCAATAAAACTTTCCTGAGAAACTTCACAAGGCATTCTGATGAAAACATGCCAAGGGGAGAGATATCGAAGAATATGTATTCAGATGACAAGTTATACATAAGTTAAAAGTTCACTGTATCATATTAATCTGTTTTCACAGAATAGTTCTTACCAGTTTTTTGTTTTGTTTTGTTTTGCTTTTGTCTTTTTGAGACTATATCTTGCTCTGTAGCTCAGGCTGGTCTTGAGCTCACTTTGTAGCCCAGGCTGGTCTTGAACTTGCAGTGATCCTCCTGCCTCAGCCTCCTGAGTGCTGGAATTGCAGGCATGTGCCACCACACCTGACTCAGTTACCAGTTTATTTTTAGTGGAGTAATTACTACAGGACTTTAGATGAGTTGCAAGAAGGAATGCTCTAAGGGAGTCTTAATGAATTGGTAGAGGAAAAACCAGAAGGATGTCCTGTGCAGGTGGACGAGATGAGGAGAAACTCAGAGGCAGAAAATGTCAAGGGGTAAAAAGCAAATAGGTAATAGCCAGTTTGCCTGGAGCAGAAAGTTTCAAGGTGTAGGGAGAGGTAAATAAGGCAGAGTTGGTGAGAATCAGACGTGCAAGCCTGTGAACTCTAAATAATGGACTGGACTCCGTGAGAGTTGGTAAATTGGAACAAAGGAACAACGTGCCATCTTAGAAAATCAGTCTGGCGTTGTTGTACAAAGCTTAGGGAAATGACAGGCAGGCCAAAGTGAGGAGACCAATTGGGATAAGAAAAAAAAAGGAGATAAGACAAGGCAGTGAGTGTGACGATCAAACTGTAACAGCAACACCTTTCACAGAAGTGGGAAATTAGAAGAAGGGCAGTTTGAGTGTATATGGAAATCTGTACTAGAGTTTCACCAGAGAAGCTGCATCTGCGAGAAGGCATGCCAAGAGGCTTGCTAAAAGGACTGGACTTTATCTGATTGTGGAGTCTGGCTAGACAAAGCCTAGAATGGGCAGAGCGGGTTTCAGAGCTGACACCCTTTGGCACTGATTGAAGCTGCAGTCCAGGTAGTGAATGCCTCCTGGTCCAGGAAAGCCTGGACTTCCTCCTAAGGCTTTCACCTGATGGAATCAGAGCCACCCACACTATCTGAAATAATCTCCCTAATTGAAAGTGAACTGATTCTTCACTCTCACCCCAGCCACAAGATTGCCTCCCCAACTCTGCCTCAATTTGCATTTGATTGAATCCTCATGGACCACATCGGGGAAGAGTTGGCACATCAGTGAACTCTAAGTTGTTCAAAGCCTTGAAATGCCAGTGGGAATTTCCTAGGTGAGATGGCCAGAAATCTAGTGGAAATTCAGAATTGAAATATTTAAGCATTGTGAAAATTGGAGATTAAAAAGTTATCCACAGAGAGATGATATTAAGATAGTAAAGAGTAGAGATCCTCAGGGAAGACTATAGAACTTCTGTGTCAAAGATGAATTTTGGGGAAAAACCATTTTTAAGTGGCAATAGGAAGAAGAGTGGACCAAAAAGTAAGGGAAAATGCTAGACCTGTAGAAGAACCATAATATCACACAGCCTTATCTTCCCTGTCTGTTAAGGTTTCTCATTGGCTTTCCAAGCAGGATTCCCACCAGGACAGAGAACAGTGCAGGTGGGTCCCTTGCTTTCCTCTTGGTTTGGGGAAACCTGCACCAGAGATCCCATCAGAACGTGCACTGGGAAAATAAATAAATGAATGAAAAATAAAGCTAGCGATCTGTATTGTGAACTTTCAAAGGGCAGTTGGAGTAAGAGATAAGAAAGACTCCAAATAGCAAATATTCAAAACAGAATGGATAACAGGGAGTCAAAGAAACAATTATTAGGACTGCTTAATGACACGGTTTCCCAGGACCTGTGTCTCACAGTCCGGATGCCCTTCCTTCTCTTCCCAAGCTTAGCAAGTTGTTATTACACATGTAAGGGACAGCTCAGGCATCTCCTCTATGCAAAATTCTTTATCTCAGCCCAACGGAAAAGCTAACCTAGTCCCTCGTGCCATTACTCACCTACGCATATTTTATACTTCTAATCCTACCAAAAATAGATCTGTTTACCTAGTTATTTCCACACCCCACCAGATTGTCAGCTGCTTTTAATTTTGAATTCACTATTTAAGTGGTGAAACATATATTTGAGAAATAAAGGTATGGGTATTTATACGTGGATAAGCGAAAATGGATATCATATATGCATATACATCTTGTCAGAGAAATTAGGGGAGATCTTGAATTTAAGAAGTAAATCAGGATAAGGTAGGGAAGAAAAGACAGGAAGTATTTCAGGGAATTTCCTTCTAATGCAGGTGAGGAGGAGCAGCTTGGTGAAGATAAGGATTTGGCAGGAAAGGAGGCAAGACTATAGAAGCCTGTCTCTATAGGCAGACAGATGTGGGAGAGGGTGTGCTTTTGCCCAAAAAGATGAGATGTTCTATTGTGAAAAACAAAATTTTTAAGCTCTATTTGTCAACTTTGACCTGAAGTGTTTAAAGTACATGTAAGAAGGAAAGCTGCTATTTCTTTCTTTTCTTTGCTTTTCTTTTTTTATTTTCTGTGAGTATGTGTGTGTAATCTAAAGAGTCTATGAGGGGTTTATATGCAAATTTCACATTTGTGCTAAGCCCCTTGCCCGGCCTTCTGCTATTCTGTTGCTGACTACAAGTGCTAGTAAGTCAAAACATGTGGCCTGGAAAAATGCTTGTCAATTCTTATGCTGGAAAACTTTAAAAAGTTCAAATAACAGCCTTCTGTGGGAGAAAACTGCCTTCTGCGGGCTCATTCTTCTTTGCCCTCCAAAAGAACACTCTTGTGAAAACTGTAAGTGTGGAAGTTCATCCACATTTGAATTGTCTGTACATATATTTGAAGTCTATTGAGTATACCCCCAACAATTGATGCAGTTCTCTTCCAAGAGCACCAGAAAGCTGGAAGGAGTCAGAAATCAGATTAGGCCAGAAGGCCAGATTAGGAGATAAATCATACCGGTTATGCACCTTCTGATACACTGGGGAAAGATCAAAGGGCAGTAAGAGGCCTTCGACAGGCCCACACCAATCTGTGTGGAGATGGGTGGCCCCTTAGGAATCAGTACATGCAAGGACATAGTAAAGTCAGTCACCTGGCAGGGATCTAGTAAAGTGCAAGCATTTGGCAATTTGGAACTCAGACCTCTGGATCTGAGTTCTGTTCTTCCCACTTCCTATGTCTGTGATTGTAGTGAAATCATTTAACGTATCTCATCCTTCATTTCATCCTGAACAGGTTGAAAATACTTTGCACACAGTGGTGTTCTTCATGAACATAATTATGCTAGATGGCCTAATTGCTTAAACCCGCAGCAGTCAGCTCGTGGAGTGGCACAGTAGCAGCAGTCTGAAAGGCAGTTCCCATATCCCGGCTGTAGATTACAAGCCCCCTAGCTCTGGAAGCTTGTTTGAAGTTGTTGTATCAGACCGCCAGTTCCTGTTGCACATGGGTGCTGGCAATAATGCATTTTCATATCAACATAGTGTATTTTCCCTGAGAAGAGGACTGAAAGAGAGGTGTCTCCTTTTGCAATTGAAATAGCCGGTATGTATTCCCATAATTACAAGATTAAGCATCATTTCTCATTAGAATTGTGTAATGTATTCCTGAATGATTCTTTCATCTGTATCTCCAAAGGTTCTATATTTTTATTTAGAGTTTTTTAGTGTTTACTATAGTACATGGTAGAAATATATTTTCAAGTCCATAAAAGATGCTTTTTCCAAGACTGATCTGGAAATTGACCACTTATTTTCTTTTGAAAGGTGTGAACTTGTTCTTTTGTACAGAAATAAAGCCGAAATCAACCTAGAGAATTTAGGGTACCAAGCACATATAGTGCTTTTTCTCCCTTTTGTATTTTTTAGGGGCAATTTCAAGAAGACTTTTTGAAAGTCTTTCATGATTCTACTTCAGAATTAGGATTGCAAACCAGACTTTTCTGTCTCTAAGGAGAACAACAGAACTCAGTGTGAATTCTCTGGACTGTCTTAATTTGCAGGGGTTGGGCTCCTCCTCTCTTCCAGCTTACTATTTATGGCTATAGGCAGGTTGATCTACCTGTTACATAACAATTCAGTAATGCAAAGAGATGCCAAAATTGCTGGTGGGTGGACTTGACCTGTTAAAGTGTGAGTGAATGGACTGTGACAGTGTATGTTCATTGTGAAACAAACAATTCTGAGACTAAAGAAACAGTCCATTGCTTTGTAATTAGACTTCTAACAGAATGCAAGTTGAAGTTTTATCTATAGTAGAAGACAGAGATTCCAGAGTAGAAAGATGTCGCCTCTGATTTGCACTGTGTTAGTGAGTAGCTGTGTGACCATAGGTAAGGATTCAGGCTTTCTGTACCTTGAGGTCTTTAAACAGACTGGATATAACCATATACTTTAAGTCCCAGTGCTAGGTTTCTGATCTGGTGTACTCTACAAATTGGATCAGTCTAACTAACTTATTATTTCTATGTTAGAGTTTTCAGCTCAAAACTTACTTTTAGTGCAGCTTTTATTTTACTTAAGTCAAATATATTTAGTAAATATGTTTATATTTTATAAGTTTTCATCTGCTCTAGTGAATAAGTGTCAGGGTTATTTTTAGCTAGTATGATAGCATTTTCCTTCTAAAAAAAAGAGTTAACAGCTCCATCTTCTTATCCACATTTGTTTGTGCCTGCTTGGATCACCACAGCTAAAGCAAAATCAGGCATTCTAGTACGAGTATCCCCAAAATGTGTCTTTGACCCTTCAAACTTTCGGGAGAGTTATTGATTACAGTCAAGATAGGATGGTGCTTTAAAACTAATAAAATCTGCAAAGAAGAGGGCAGAACATAATTGATTTTGCTAAAGATGTCATTTTAGAATCCTGTGCATCACGCACGTCCTCAATTTTGTTACCATTTTCACTCTGTGAATGCTTAACGTCTGCACGGGGACATTTCTTGTTCTCCTACATAATCGTTAAATACTATACTTGAGATAATTAGTAAGGTTCCTGAGATACATCTAATGCAGTCTGGAAATTTAGTGAGTCTTCATGCACCATCGTTTCCCTTCACTTTTTAGGCTTTCATTGAACCACAGATTGCAAGTTCTTATTCATGTGGTTTTCAAATGACAAAGGTAGCAGAATGAAACTTTAATACCTAGTATTCCAATACTGTGGTGTAGCAGGTTTCATTGCCAAATGTTTTCATCTTACTATCTGAGTTTAGCCTTTGTGCTTTGCTCTTTAACACTCACTCTGACCATAGTCCGTGATGAACCCACAGTCAGCAATCTGTCAGCTGTCATAGGCACACAGGCCCTTGGTGTGTAAGTTATCTTCCCAGCCGTGAACACTTTCTTCATCATGCCACACACCCAACCCAAGCTGCAGAGTAACTGGGCTGACTTCTCATGTCTGTTTTCTTGCCATGGTCTATTGTTCTTTCAGTGGAGTTTGACTTCAGTGCCAGTTTAAAGTGAAGTAGTCCAGACATTTAGTTTTAAAGGAATCTACTGGTCAGAATCACACTGTGTTGGTGAATACCCTTGCTTTGGGGATCCACTTGCCTCAAAATTTAGAGTTTGTTTGGTCTCCTTTTCTGTCTCTACCTTTTCTCTTTCTCTGTTTCTCTCTGTTTCTCTGTCTCTGTCTCATCGCATTTCTTCTTCCTTCTTCAATTCTAAAAACTTTCTCCTAAGATTACTAACCAAATTCATTCTGTGCCAACTAAATAATCTTACCTTTTCCCTCCACATAAACCATAAATCACCTCCCTGATTGTACAGTGAACAGGCACAATCTTTTAAATTTTAATTTCCACACTTCTAGAATGGGTGTATCAGTTTGATATTAGAAATTAAATTGAACTGATCATACCAGCCATGTACAGTTGGCAACAGAAAGCCCACATCAACCTCCTGTTGTGATTTAACAAACCCGAGTGAAACATTTCCTGGTGATAATGCCTTGGGAGAACATAGCCATTGCTTTTCAAAGTGAGGTTTGCATCTTCTGCAGTCACGTAAATACTGCAGGGTTGTAGGCAGTCTCTGCAGGTGTGGCACAGGGCATGGGTCGAATAGGGCAGAGAGTTGGGGTTGTTTTGAAGTTTATATATGATCAGATTGAAATTTCTGCAGTATTTGCTCTCTTGCTCCCTGGTGGAGCTGTGCTGGCAAACATGTTTATCTTTTTTTCCGATTGAATTAAAAATATTCTGTTTGCAAATGAAGTCCCCAATACCCCATTATTAAAATTAAATTGGATTAATTTTGCAAACTAACAGGGTAAAGACATCCCTTTGATCATTTATTCGTATCTTTATTTTTAAAAACATTTTAGTACCACAATTAAACCCAAGGCCATCACATGGAGTTGGATCCCAGCCCTTCTTACTTTTCTGTTTTGAGGCAAGTCTTGCTAAATTGCAGAATTTCCCAGGCAGGGCTCAAACTCATGACCTTCCTGCCTCATCCTCCCAGGGTGCTAGGATTGTAGGCATGGACCAGGACACCTAACATGCTCTCTTGATTTTTTAAAAATCAGGTTATTTTGTCATATTTTAATAAGAGGGTTTCACCACCTTAATTAACGAGTAGGGAAATTTGTGCTATTTCTATGCTCAGGAACTGCATGCATCACATTACTGAGAGCATTGCCTCCAATGATACAAAGTACCTGCTGGGCAACAGGCTACCAGTTACAGTGGTGCAGTCAGGACTCCTGCATCATAGCTCAAGTGGACAGTGCACTCTGGGTTCCATCACGGTGATGCCATCATGTCAGGGGTGCAGGCTTTGCCAACTTCAGTATGTGCTTCATTCCTGAGACCCAGAGTAGCTGCTACAGCTTGCACCATCCTATCTGCATGCTATGGAGAGGGGAGAGGAGAAGGGAAGTGTGGTCAGTGCCTCACTGGGGAAATAGTCTTCTACCACTGAGAGGAAAGGGGAGAATGGGTACTAGGGGCAGTCACAGTCTCTGTGACATGCGGTGCCTGAATTATGCTGTATTCTAAGGAGCATTTTGAGTGAAATGTGAGGCACAGAATGATGTGCTTTGAGTACAGCAGGGAAAATCAGCTACGTCCTACTTGAAGATCTAATTCACGCAGAATTCTTTGAGATAGTACTGTGTAGTAATAGGTTTAAAGAGATGCTAGACACTCTCCTGAGTACTCCTCAGGGGCGTTTTACTGAATACTCACAGCAACCCTCTAAGCTGAGTGTTCCTACTTTCTCTCCCTCTGTATGTAGGGACAGAAGGCATAGCCAGGTAAGGGCACTCTGCAGGCAGAGAACTCGTACGTGGTGAAGCTGGTACTGAAAGCCAGCTTCCTGCATCCAGAGTGCTGCAAACCACTTCCTGTCCAGTAACCGCTTGGCTTAGCAGGCTATCCATTGAGATTGGGTTGGAAAAAAGATTCCTTAAATATTATGATTATAAATGTGGGGTTTTAAATCAGAAACAGGAATGAAGCATTTGATTCTTTCTGAACTTCAGTCTGAGGTATTGCATTGTCTTTCTTATTCATGGTAATAGATAGTAGAGATATAGTCTGTGTATATGCTTAATAAGTAAAAGACCAAAAGAAAGAAAGCAGATTTGAACAAAATGTGATAAAAGAAAGAAAGCAGATTTGAACAAAATGTGATAGATTTGCAATTAAGCAAATCAATCCGAGGTCTGACTTTCTGAAGAGAGTTGTTAATAAATGATTTAAATGTATCTGCGTAAAGATGCTTAGACCACTTTTAATCAAGGTAGCCAGGTAAATAAGTCTATCCTTGCATTTGACAATGAGCCACATCCTTGGACTTAGGGAAGCTGGAACAAAATGCCACAGGCCGAGAGGGCAGCTAAGTCTGTTCTCCCACAGTTCTGGAGGCTGAAGACTGGAGCAGGACATCTGCAGGGTTGGTTGCTGAAGAGCGGTCTCCTTGCCCTGCACACAGTGACCTCTGCTGCCTCCCCACAGCTCCTGTCTCTGTGCACCCTGATCTCCTTGTGTGAGGACACCAGTTAGGTTAGGTTAGGGCCACTCCAAAGGCCTTTCTTTGACCAAATAAAGTCATTGGTGGTGACGGCTTCATCAGACGTGTTTTGGAAAGACACAATTAACCCATATACTTTGGAAACAAAGTTTAAAATTTAAAAATGTATGGAGTGAAAATTTCAGCATTTGGATTTTTCCCTGTTGTTACTCAGCTTTAGCCAAAATCAAAATGTAGTACGGGTGCTTCTGTGACTAGAAACATGTTTATGTAAATATTTTGAGACTGCTTAATTAACTTCATTATGCAGATTGTTAAAGCACATAAAAGGCCATCTTGAACTTGCCATTACTTACATCTTCATCCACTTGACCAAAAGGAAGAAATCTGTGTCGTAGTAACAAACATTTTCCTGAAAAAGTAAACATGATTGAGTGATCTGAACAGATGTAAGTGGTGAGGCCCTGTAGTCACCATGACCAGTATGAGATTGCTTCCAAGAGCACAGCCATGAGCTGCAGCGTGGCTGAACAAAATAACTATCCGTGTTCAGGATGCATGAACACCTTTTCTCCAGTAATGTCTGTGGAGAAACGATAAAGTTCATGACCTGAAAAGAGAACATTAAAAGTTAGGCGTGGTGGTGCACACCTGTAATCCCAATATTTGGGAGGCTGAGGCAGGGGGATCATTGTGAGTCTGAGACCAGCCTAGGCTACAGAATGAGTTCAGGTCCAGCTTAAACTGCATAGGAAGACCATGTCTCAAAAATAAAATAATTAACAAAAAAACAAAGCAAGCAAACAAAAACCAAATAAACAAAAGAAAAGAAAAACAGAAAACAGTATTTTCTCTTTCCAGTTTATTGGAGTGTATAAAAGGAGGTAAGTACATCACTGTAAAGCATTTGACATATTCTTTTAAAGGAAAATGTCATTAAGGAAGCTTATTTTGCCTGTCTCACCAAAATAATTCTGGGTAATACTTGTAGTTTCTAGACCACTCTATTGCTTTTCTTTTGAATCTTTGTGGAAAATAAGCAGACAAGAGGGAAATAATGGATTTTATGGCTGGTAGGAAAAATCTGGAGAAGAAGTGAGTGAAAATGAGAAAACTCATAAAAGTCAAAGAACCCTCATGCAGTTTTCTAAAAATACTCCTCAGACCTATGAAATTTTTACAAGTGTACTTATCTGATTTAAGACGAAATGTAATCAGAAGCCCTGGCACAACACACATGCACGCACGCGCGCGCGCACACACACACACACACACACACGTTTTTATTTGTTTAAATACTAGAGAAAACTTTGTACAGACTGTCTGATAAATGTTTACAGCTTAACCACAATATTGGAACCATTTGACACTAAAAAGAAAAATGCTGGATGTTTTTTATCCTGAGCACTTCACACAGACTATCTCATTTCATACTGCAAATAACCTCACAACCTAAATAGGTAGTAGAGAGATAGTCTGTGTATTTGCTTAATAAATGAGAAGCCAAAAGAAAGCAGATTTGAACAAAACGTGATATATTTACAAGTAAGCAAATCAGTCCAAGGTCTGATTTTCGGAACAGAGTTGTTAATCAGTGGCTTAAGTATATTCATGTAAAGGTGCTTAAAACACTTTAACCAAGGCAGACAGGTTCATAATCTCAAGGTCTTGGCCCTTCTAGTACCAGTACCATCCCTACCTGATCGTCTGTACTTTGTGCTACATGCAAGACAGTAATATTGTCACAGATCTGTGACCTTCCTTACCTGAAGAACAGCAATAATAACACAGCAGTAGCCCAGTGCCAACATTGTTACGCACCATGAGACCATTCAGTCAGAGGCCTTATGAGATCTTTCCTTTACTTATTTCTCTGGTCCACGTTTCCCAGTCTTCAGTCATCGTGAAACTGTGGTCCTTTAGGAAGTGTGGCTAGCTTAATGGGCCATCGTCCCCTGACCTGCAGTGGAGCCACATGACCCCTCCTGTGGTCTTGACACAGTGAGCATTTTCTTTGAAAATCTTTGATATGCCAATACGTTGTCTCTCAGAAAATCTGATACTGTCAGATTTTATAGTTTGACTACACGGCTGCAAATTTGTTTGACCTCCTGATAAAAGCATTGGTTTGCTGTTGAGCACTTGTTTTAGAAATCATCTTCTACAACAAAGCCATCTTCAGGAACAGGAGCAAAACAAAGTCAGAAAAGATTTGCGTTTCTTACCTGACTGCGCTGGGTCACCTACTGAGCAGGTAGTGGTCTCATGGGCACTGTTTGAATTGTCCTCGTCCTCTCCTGCTCCTCTTCTGTGTTATTATTTCAGGCTAATCAGAAGGTTCTGATCACTGTATGCCTTGTCAGTTAAAAGGATATTGTTGTGTTTGCTTTTGGACCCAGATTGTTTAATCAATTAGGTGTTATTCTTTAGCTAACTCTTCCAGTTTGTTGATAGGATAGCTGATTATTTCGGCAGTAGAGGCTGCCCTAATCAGAGTACATCGTATCTGATGTTACCTTTCTTTAAGCATCTCCCCCAACCAATAAGAACAGACTCAATAATATTTTTCCCTCCTGTGTGCACACAGAGAAGCTCTGCTACTGTACAACCTGAAAAACAGAACACTTTTCCCACTACAATATGAATTTCCAAAGGCTACCTTTCAGGAAGAGCAAACTTTTTCAAAGTAGCCATAAGCTTTGTGTCTGTTGACATCTATTGTTTGGTCTTCTGACTGACCATCTCTCTACCTCCACTACTTCGTGGGGCCAGCCCTGGGACACCCAGAGCGCAGGAGTATCGCCACTTCTATGTCATTTTGTCACTAAACTCTAACTGGTCATCAACACATTCTCTTTTTTTTCTTGTTTTACTTCTTTCTGCATCACTCCTTCTTTTCCACTTCTTTAATAGTCTTGATTTTCTTCTGCATCTCATATATGAAGCTATCTCATTCTGTTTACACATTTTATTTTTTATCTATTTCCTCCCTAGATGGTTACATTTAGCATCATGCAATTTAATCATATCCACAAATTGATATTTTCTTTGAATCTCTAGCCCTGAATTTTGCTTCATGATCTTAACACATATTTACATGTTTTGTATGCCCTGTTCTAGCTATTATTAGAATGATCCTATTATATTATAGATCCTTGGTATTCAATGAGTATTCATAAAATTAAGTCATTGAAGTATTTTTTCAAATATAGGATTCCAAAAATACTAAAAGAATTAATATGACACCTTTTGGAACATTCTTTAAAAATTTGTTTTTCTACAACCAGGATAAAAGATTTCTCCTGTCATTGTGGATTATACTACTTTTTCATGTATTTGTGGCTATAAAATATAACAGTACACTAGTTTTGTAACTTTTTTCTTTGTAAAATACCTGGAACAATATTTTCGGATCAAAGATTTAACATCATAATTTCCTAGAAGTCTTTTTGTCTTGATAAGGTTCATTGCTCTTCACTGGGTACAAGTAATTATTAATAATGGAATTCTTAATGGCATAATAGTAGTTTTGGCATTCAGTACATTTTAATGTATTATATTGACATTTAAAATGTTTTATATATATTGTAATGTATATTTATGTTACAATTAAAACATAAAGGTACAGATACAAATAATTATGTACATTTGTGCTTAGTTTATATGTGATTTAACAAATTTTGCAAGTGAACTTTTAAGTTCTTATATAAATGTGTACATGAGCATAGCTGTGCAGGTAAAAGATTTTCTGATTTGCAAAATAAGTAAGAGCAGAGTGGGGTTTTCTAAACTGTGATATAATGGAGCATCACATTGGAACTCCTGCTTTTTCTGGTAACTCATAGATTTTGAACAATTCCTGTCCCTTCTAGAATGTACAGTCCCACCAGGGCAAGGATTTTTGTCTATTGGTTCATTGCTGTATGATCAGCATCTAGAAGAGATCGAGTCCAGAAAAGTGCTAAACAAATTTGTTGTATTAATTACATTTCTCCAAATTTATAACTCCCACATATATAAAACATTTATATTTATAAATATAACATTAAAATAAATATGATGGGGCTGGGGACTTAGCTCAGCAGCATAAGTGCCTGAGTGGCAAGAGTGAGGTTGAGAGTTCAATCCCCAGTACCCCCCCAAAAAAGAATAAATAAATATAATAAAATAAGTCTGATAATCAAACTCTTATTCCAAATTAATATTGGAACCCTTGTTAATTTTAGTGAGACAAACTGAAAGCTGGAACTGTGTGTCTTCCTCCTGAACACTGATACTGCTTAATCCAATGGCACTTTTCATTGTGTATTTATTAACATAAATATGACAACAACTAAGCATCAATCCATTTGTCATCACCACCAAAACTAAAACAAAGACTTCAAAATTATAAAGCTGCTGTCAGAAATCACAAAATTAGATAAATGTAGAAGAATGTTTTAAAATTAACCTTTTGAATGGTATTTTTTGGGTGTGTGTGTTTGGTTGTTTTTTTAAAATTTTAAATCCAGAGTGTGTAATGCTTGCACTTTGGCAATCATCATGGTTTGAAACCACACTAAAAATTTTGGATACCCTGTAGATATACCTCTTCTTAAGAAATCTTGATCTCTCCATTTAAAAAAGGCAAATAAATTAATAAAATTCACTTTTATAGTTTTCATTCTCACTCATTGAATAATATTGTAGTAAATGAAAGCCTTTTGAGATCGATCTTAGCAACTATCAGAGAAATCAGGCATTGACAGTCCACACTCCAGGGCCATCAGCGCAGCCAACTATCCACCCACCAAGGGCCCTGGTGACAAGTCTGCGGACCAGGGTCAACATCAGCATTAGAAGGACTGGAGAGGAAGCTTGAGGACCTGTGCATATGCCATCGCCAGACACCATCACAGTCATCACCACCGTTCCCCTGGCCTCCCCACCAGGATCCCAGGACAGCCCTGGGGTGTGTGCTGCTGATTCCCTCCCTCAGGTGGTATCTTGGCCTTCTCCGCATCCTCCTGATGAATGACGTCCCGACCCTTTGAGATGAAACCATTTGGCTGGGTTCCTGCCTCTCTCTGACCTCCTCATTCTGATATTTTTTCCTAGCACTGACTACCTCCCATGTTATACACCACTGCTTGTTTATCCATTGCCATTCTCATACACGGTAGAATGTAAACCGCACTAAAGTGGGAAATTTGTCATTTGTTAATATATCGGCACCCAGCAGCACATGACACATGGTAGGTGCTTTGTAAATGACTACTGCTGGATGGGTCAGAGGATGGAAGAATGAATGAACAAACACTGTAACCTGAACTTCATGCTGCCGATTCTCTTAACTGTTTTTCCTCCTGTTTCCAGCATCATCTCATGATTTATATTTGAAGGTTACCCTAATACCTCATTATTTTCAGTAACAGTTGATACCACTGGCTGTATGCCTCACATTGCCTTTGTAAACATTTGTCATAATTCTGCTTGGCTTAGTACCCTCCTAGTACAGGTGAAATATCCCTCAGCTGAAATGGTTGGAATCAGGAGTATTTTAAACTTTGTATGTTTTTTCATATTTTGGAATATTTGTATATACTAATGAGATACCCTAAGGATGAAGCCCAAATCTAAACACAAAGCTCATTTATGTTTCATTATATACTATATGCACAAAACCTGAAGGTAGTTTAATACAGTGTCTTTAATGCATGTGCATTTCGATTGTCCCCTGTATGTGGGGTCAGGTGTATCTCACTTGTGGTATCATGTCAGCACTCAAAAAGCCTGAGGTTTTGGAGCATTTCAGATTCTGGATTTTTTTATTAGAAATTCTCCACTGGTATACTCTTGGGGCTTGCCTCATCCTGCAGGTGGCTCTAACCAACATATGGGCATGAATGAAATGTTGCCCTGTCGCAGTGACTTCTTACATGACCCCCTTTTAAGAAGGAAGCTTAGTGTATAAATTAATAAATACTCAAACTGAAGTAAAGAACATTTACAATGGTTGTACATGAAGTCCCTGTCTTCCATAAGTATGTGTGTTCTACCATGACAATATAGGGGGCAAGGCAGACACTGAAACAGAAAGAAGGAGAAATCTAGTCCCAGGCGGGGAAATTGGGACATCCGTAAGAATGTGCTTGGGAGTGTAAATGTTTCCAATGTTTATGAACAATGACTTACAATCTTCATTCAAATCAAGTAGATCCCTACCCTTGTACTAGCATTTCAACTACTGTGGATTTATTCTCTAAGGACTCTCCTGTAGCAACAGGAACCATAGAGGTGGTTTAATTTTGAAGCCACATAACTATATAATAGAGCAGTGTAGTCATTAAAAAGAGTAAGTGTGGCGATGTTTGCAGTCATTGTGTTGAGTGGAAAGAAAGTCTCACATTCAAGTGTATAGGGTGACCCCATTATCAAATTTACAACCACTTTTCTAGATAATAGGGCTCCACAGCACTACGTGCCATATTCTCACTCATATAGAAATGAAGTTATACCGGAAAAACTGACCACAGACAAGCAGACAAAGGCTTAATGGCAAAGGAAGCAGTGGTTTAAAGAAAATTAAAATATGCCAAGTGACGAGCATTGGCACGCAAAGCCTGTCTTACTAGAGGATATGGGAGCAGAGGTCTGAATAAAATGGGCAAGGCATGATAAGGGGGACAGACAGTAAGGAAAGAAGACCCTGAGGAGGCGTACGTGGAGCGTTCACGGACCCATAGAGCATGGTGTTGATGAAAAGAAATGACCACGTGGAAAGGCAGGTAGCAGGGGAAATGAGGAAGGAACCAGAGGCCAGATTCTAGGGTATTTTATGGACTGTTGTGACAATTTGAGACTTTCTTACATTTGATGATGGGCCATTTATAAGAACTTCAGCCAGGAAGTGATATATTCAGACTGTATCTTTTGAGAATCACCATGCCCCTTTGTACAGAATCTTTTGAGGGGGGAAATGACCAGTTCAGGTGGGTATTGGCATTGTCTTGTTGAAGATTGACGGTGGCTTGAAGTGGGACTGGAGCAGTGGAAAGGAGAAAGTGTGGCCAGATTTGTGATATATTTTGAATGTGAGGCCAGAAAACCACCTGATGAACTGGATGTGGGGTGTGTTGGAAAGGGGAGTCAAGGATGATTGCAAGGATTTGGGCGTGCGCAACACAGTGAGTGGAAATACCCTTCACGGAGGGAGAAAGGATTTGTCAGTAAGTGGGGATGGGTGTAGGGAGTCGAGTTCTGTTTGGGACATGCCAATATTGAAATGTCTGCTAGCTCTCCCTACAGGAAGCTAGTAGGCAGTTGGAATGATGACTGGCATTTAGGAGAAAGCATAGGCTTGGAGATCCAGATTTGGGAGACCTTCAAGGCATAGCTGTGAACATTTAGGAAGAAAATATAGAAAGATAAAAATGACCAAGGGCTAAGCCCTGAGAACTCTAGAAATTCTGAAGAGCAAGAGGCATCTACACCAGAGACTGGGTGGAAGCAGCCAGTGAGAAAGCAAGAAGTGGAAGCATGGATCACAGAGGCAAAATGCTTCTATGTTGTTCACCATCATCGTCTTTGTGAGGGGTTGTATCATAGGTGATATTAAATATTTGCCATTTCTATAATATTTTAATATATATAGGCTTTTAAAGTAAAAATATCAAGAAAAAACAGTGAAATTTTAACAGTCTATTAAAAGAATGAGCATCAAGCCTATTATATCTTTGACTAAAACAATTTACAAAAGGATTGCAGTGACCAAAACTGAGAGGAAGAAGTGCTGTCTTTCATATGGCATATCTAAACTCTGTAAGTGCCTGCTTTTCAGAAGATTCAAGTGGAATGGAAGGTGTATGTGTGTGTATATGTAGTTATTACACAGAATGTTCTTCATATATTATCAGTGGGGATTAAGTGCAGAAAATTCAGAAATGCTTATAAAATTTGTGGAAGGGGGAAAGTCTGTTTCTGTTATCTGTGGGTATGTTAATTAAAAAAAAGTATTAGAGTTTCAATTCCGTGTTCTGAGTAGAATGCTGGTTGATGCATTTCATAGGAGCTCATGGAAATTGTTCTGAACTTGGGGTTTCTTAGAGAATGGTGATGAAAATGACCAGTCAGTGTAATTGATGGTGCAATTGGAGACTCACAGACCAAAATGCCAGCCACGAGTCATTCAGCCAAATATCACCAGATATTTGTGACCCCTAATTAGGTTATACCTTTTCCACTTACTTAGGTTATCTGTATGCCATCTTGGATAAGATGTTGCATGGTAAAATGTTGTGAAAATCAACCAAATAAAATACTACTTTTTTCTCTTTATGAGGATTGTTAATATACCATGGTACCCAAATGGTGTTGTTTTTTGTAGTTGAAAGCAAATCTCTCCAGAGGACATGATTCATTCGTTTAGGTGTATTCCCACACATTTTGGGAATTCCAGGTTAGGAGGAATCTATGAGATTATAGAGTATTATTTTTTCACACAACAATTCAGTGCCAGACACAAACCTCCACAAGGTTGTCAACAGCAGTAACAAACCACATTTGTTTTGGATCTTTGAGATCCAGGATGTCCCCGTAACCAGAGGGTCCTTTCTATGCTGGCCCCTTCAACAGAGCACCCTCTGGGAAAGAGATTTCCCAAAGCAGCTGGTTCTCCTAGATGACACTGTTCCTATTAACCTTTCACCACGGTGAAAGGTAACTATTGCATTTACAGAACTGACTGCCATTCAGGAGAAAACTGTCTGGATAATGCTCTGGGGTGATTTGCTCTCTTCCACCAGAGTCAGGCCACAAGAAGTTGAAGAGCACCATCCAGAGGAGCACGGAGACTGGCATGGCGGCGGAGATGAGGAAGATGGTGAGGCAGCCCAGCAGGGAGTCCACGGACGGCAGTGTCAACAGCTACAGCTCAGAGGGCAAGTGAGTGGCGGACCGCACTGGGTGGGCGGGTGGGCAGGCATCCTGAGAGCAGGTTACCGCGCCCCTCCTGACACCAATCTGGCTTCTGCGCCTGTCACGCAGACCCCTTAAGGCATTTTAAAAATGTAAATGTTTATACCAATACACTGATGTCCCTCACCTACCAAAGTTTGAAGGGTCCTTCACGGAGTGTAGAGTGCCGAATTACCACGTTTAATGGATGCTCTCACATGGCCATCTCAGAGTCTGGCCCTCTCAGCAAAATCTGAGTTAATATTTAGAAGTGTGGAGGTGATTTCGAATTTTATTCCTTTCTTCAAACTATTTTAGACTCTTCAGTTGTTGGAAACATTCTCAAATGTGCAGAAAAACCCTACAACATCCTGATTTTTTTGTTTGTGAATATATATTTGATTATTTTAATTATACATGTATATATTTGATTATTTTCCTGTCTTTAAAGCATCTGTGTACTCATATTTCACTTAGGAGAAAAACTCATGATCTTTTTTTTATTTAAGAGTTTTAGCTCTATGAAAAAAATTAGATATTTTTATTTGTTAATAGGCTTTTTAACCATTTATATGATCCTGCACATAACCTGCATTTTCCTGTGCTTAAGAATTTTCCTGGTAAACCTGAATTTTTATTGAGGCAATGTGTCTTGACAGGCAAATAATTATATTATAGTAGGCTACATAGAGATTGACCATGGGCAAATTGAAGCTATCAACATCTGAATCACTCATAGCCCAGTCTAATATTTATCACTTCTTTTCACTTATTGGAATTGTTCTACATTGTTTTAAAAAGTAAAATAAAATTATGTCAAGCTAATGTTTGTGATAGGCTTCCCTCTTCCTGAAGTTGGTTGGTCTCTGAGTATTTGATGGAATGCAGCTTATGTATTACGGTTTTCTGTCAGTTGTAATAAAAAAAAAGATATGTTTTAACCTGTTGATTTTCCTTTAAACTAAATAAAATCCTCAGATTCATTCAAAGATAAATAAACACATTTTACTTGTTAGTAAGAACTTATACTATGCTATATTTATTCAAGAAATTATTAGTGGCTTTTAAAATTTATCATTCATGTAACTAATGTTCATGTGCGATTGTCTATATAAATTTTAATCTTACCTTTTATGTCAGCATTATATTCACTTGGGGATAGGGATTTCACTTGATAAGCATCTAGACCAGCGAGCATTAAATCCTGTAACTGAGCCCTTCTGAACAGAGCATCAGGTCACGCCTTAAATTGATATTTCACACAATTCTTAATTCGTGTTGAATCTTATATGGTGAATGTAAGGCAAACACTAAGTAAACAGATTGTGTAGTGTCTTATGTTTGATGATCAGAACTAGTCCAGTGAAAAGTAACAAAATGTTAAATTGCCTAGCATGCACCAGGACTAGATCCTCAGGACTAGAAAAGAAGAAAAACAACAACTGTAACAGACCTAATGATTTTTTTTTTTGTCCTTTTGCTAACAGCTTAATATTTCCAGGAGTACGACTAGGAGCTGACAGTCAATTCAGTGATTTTCTTGATGGACTGGGACCAGCTCAGCTCGTTGGCCGCCAAACCCTTGCCACCCCTGCAATGGGTAAAAATAACTTTTCTACAGTAAAACTAATGCTTATTGGCTGATAAAAACATTTAAAGGTGCACATAGAAATGTAAATGAGCAGTGTTTTAGCTAATGTTGCTGGTTATAAATGGCTATCCTAATTTCCAGAGTGTGTTTCTTGTTTGAGATATGCAAAATAAATCAAACTAGTTGTAAATCCTTGAATTACCACAAAAATCTAAGACATAATACTCAACTTCCGCAGTTTGAAGGAGAGGTTTATTTGGCTCACAGTGTGTAGAAGTTGCAGTACGTAGCCAGCTGGCTCCAAGGCGGGAGAGCGTGGCAGAGGTGCACAGTGCAGAGGAAACTACTCTCTGGTGATGGCCAGGAAGTAGAGGGAAGAGCTTGGGGAAGGAGTTAAATACTTGCAGGCCATGTCCTGGTGGGCCACCTGTCCTCTCCAGACCCCACCTCCAAACAGCACATCAGGCGTGAGGCCTCATAACTCAGTCACCTTGCAAAAGTCCTGTTTCTGTTTGCATGAGGCCCATGGGGGACACCTAGATACAAACTATTATACTGAAAGATGTGCATTAACAAGAGAATAAACTTAAAAGAGGGTACCCCCCCCCCAAAAGCAACAGCGAAGGAATAAAATGAACGAAACTTGGAATAAATAAAAGAAACTAATAATAATTATTAATGATTTAAGCCAAAAGAAATACAACAGAATTTAAGCCAAAAATATACAACAGAGTGTATGTTTTTAAATCAATAAAAGAGCAATGTGCAAACAAGCTGACACAAAAATGTTAGTTGAAATCTACAGAGAGGTTGAGAAGTTCAGGAGTTCCTCATTAAATAAAGATCTTATTTAGGAGTAAATGCATACATTAATTAACACTTTGGTGAAAAATATAAAAATGAGAACTCCCATGTTAAATGTTGACCACACTCTCTTTTTTTTTTTTTTTTTTTTTGGTACCAGGGATCAAACTCATGACCTTGCACTTGCCAGGCAGGCGCTTAAGCCACTGAGCTAAATCCCCAGCCCTCACACTCTCAATATAAATAAAATGTTTAAAATCTATGGTAGCAAAGGGGAAGTCAAAATAAATATTGAAAGTCCAGTTATACAGTGCAAGACAAGAGAAAAAGAACAAAGAAGAAAGCATTTTAAGACTGAAGTATAAAATAAAGTAAATAATAACAATGAAGTATGCTGTTTTTCAACCCTAAAAGGCTCAAATGATATCGAAGAAATAAAAAACAGATATATATGTTCACCACACTCAAATCTGAAGTTTAAAAAAGTAATGAAAAGCATGAAAGAAAAGTGTGGGGAATTTGGCTCTAGCAGTGGAGTGATTCCTGGCAGACCTGCAGCTGCCACAGCTCAACATCTCCCCGAAGGCCCAGGTCCTTGGGAGGATGGGGCCGTAGTGGTGAGTGTAGTCTTCCCAGCCACTCTTCCCCTGCGGCATGTGTGTTCCATTTCCCAGTGAGCAGCTGGATAATGGAAATGCACATAATTAGTTTTTCATTAACAAATAAATACAGTAGGTGACCTAACAGCAAAAATCTTACTAGCGTACAAAAATCATTAAATACTTAAGTGTTGTAGTTCATAATCTTTTTTCAACTAATTTGCTAATTTTCTTAAGATGCATCAGGACCAGAAAAAAAATAGGAAAGACATTCCAAAACTTGATTTGGAAACAAGAGGGAAAGCAGGGTGGAGGGGTCCTAATTACCAAGATCAGGAAAGTGATTTGGAATTCGTTATAGGACTCTTTTTGTTTTTAATTGCTCATAACTGTGAAGAAGCTGAGACAGTTTACCATGTCCCCCCCTTGCAGGTGATATTCAAATTGGAATGGAGGATAAAAAGGGGCAATTAGAAGTTGAAGTTATTAGAGCACGAAGCTTGACGCAGAAACCCGGCTCCAAGTCGACCCCTGGTAAGGAAAAGCACCACTGAGGTTGGTCAGGAGACTATTAAGTAGGCAAAAACCTGAAACATTTGCTGCCCTGGAATTTTATATGCTTGATTTTTATATCATCTCACTGGAAAGGCAGCTTTTCTGTGATCTTGATTCTATAAAAGTGCATCTGGGCATCCTTTGTGGGATTATTCTGATAGGAAGTATTTGGAAGAGTATTGTAATATTTTGAAGAGATTCACTGTAATGGTTTCTTAGCTTGTGTCATTTATTCTTTCTGTACATTTACAAAAGGACAAAAGAGCTTAATCCTAACAAGAAAATAATGAGCTTTAAGACATAATCCTGCACCGCAATACCTACTGTAGTATGTCACAGCTTCAGATAAGCATTAACTTAAAAACAGGAAAATAGCAGCAGCAGTAGAAACAATGAGGTTTTTAAGGGAAACAGTTTAACAGCAAGGGAAATTTAAAAGTATTTAAATAGTCAATGGGAAACTCTCAATAGTATCTCTACTTCTCTAAAAGGCATTCCTTTAGGAAAATCAAGTGAATTCAAGGTCAGCTTCTCATAAATCAATATGCTTTTGTTTAGCTCCATATGTCAAAGTTTATCTTCTGGAAAATGGAGCCTGTATAGCCAAGAAGAAGACAAGAATTGCACGGAAAACCCTCGATCCTTTGTATCAACAGTCCCTTGTTTTTGACGAAAGCCCACAGGGTAAAGTTCTTCAGGTCAGTAACAGTTGGTTTAGATTTTCACAGTGTACTGTCTGTGTTACCCTCATAAACACTGACGGGGTGGTAAAACACAGAGAAAAGAAAATCCAATAAAGAAGACCTTATTATTTTATCCTTGAATAGAAAAAATAACCACCAGTCTTTAATTTACACTATCTGGTGGGTCAAATGGAAAATGTTTTTAATGTTCTTTTCTCATTCTCCTTGTCTCCCCATCCTCTCCTTCTGTGTTTGCCCTCTCTTCAGTAGATGAATGAAAGAGTGTCAGAGGAAGTGACGATAATGCTATTTGACTGAGCAGTACTCCATACCAGACATGAGCTACAAGCATGACAGAGGGAGAGGAATAGAGAGAGAGACACAGGGACCAGCAGTTGGTTGAATGCTAGATGCTTGCTGCATGCATATACATCACCCTTTTAAGAGTTTGTAACTGCCTTGTGCAATAAATATCATTATTCCCACTTTAAAGGTTGTGTCTGAGGATCCCACACTTAGGTAAATTGGCAAAGTTCCCCAGTCCCTTGAGAAGGCAGGATTCACAACCCCTGCCTGTGCAAAGCAAGGGAACACAGTCAGTAAAGAGCTTCAGTTGCCTGAAGCATTGCAAGGTCGAACTGAGAGTCCCCAGGAGGGAAGGCTTGTCCATCATGCCCCTACCCCGTCGGAGCTCACCCAGGCAGCGGTAACTCCCAGTGAGCTCACTGACCTGTCTAATCATCTGATCCGGTCAGTATTCTCAAGGCATGTCCTGCAGAGGTACTGGCCCATGGTTCTGTTTCACCCCACTCTCTAGTATAAAGGAAACGCTTGCCTCGTCATCTATGGCAGAAAGGTGTTTCCATTGCTTTCGAGTTGGTAGTTACACAAGAAAGGTACTGAATTTACAAGGGAAACATTATTGTCACCCATCATGTTTAAAATTGTTGTAACGTGTCTCAGAGCCCCTCAGCATGAGTAATTAATTCTTCTCTCCTGTGCTTCCTCCCTGGGGTTAGTGGTACTCATTTTTCTCTCCTTCACTGACCAGCTTA
The DNA here is from genome assembly GCA_004027295.1 of Dolichotis patagonum. Taxonomy (NCBI): domain Eukaryota; kingdom Metazoa; phylum Chordata; class Mammalia; order Rodentia; family Caviidae; genus Dolichotis; species Dolichotis patagonum. The sequence continues at coordinate 42,302 of PVJX010003303.1, read as the reverse complement.
CTCTTACAGAATAGATGCCTTGAGCCTTTCAATTGTGTGTGAGAGAGAAGACCGAGTTCTGTTGCACTTCTCTGTCTCTGTAGGTGATTGTCTGGGGAGACTATGGCAGGATGGACCATAAATGCTTTATGGGTGTGGCTCAGATCTTGTTGGAAGAACTCGACCTGTCCAGCATGGTGATCGGATGGTACAAATTGTTCCCACCGTCGTCCCTGGTGGACCCCACGGTCACTCCCCTAACGCGCCGAGCTTCCCAGTCATCTCTGGAAAGTTCAACGGGACCTCCCTGCATTCGATCGTAGTGAACTCATACCTGAGACGTCCAGCCAAACTCCACCTTTCAGGATAATAATCTGTACCAGATAATTCATCAAAAGCATTGTTGGGGACAGACAATCAACTCGTGTTTTGCCTGTAGTAGTTTTTCAATAACATGTCCTGGTTGTTGTTCAAAACATGGCTTCATATGACAGAACAAGGCAATCTATCAGATGACACTATGAATCAACATGCTAGTGAGGGTCACTGATGCTTCGAAAAAACAAAGAAAGAGGAGACTTCAAGTTCATGCGCGCACACACATGCAAATACATCCCTCTCAATTGAACCAACTGGAAACTCTCACGCTGTGAAAAGTATTTTACACATTTCTGCACAGATCACAAACAGTGTTACTTCCTTGGTGTCTGCAAGGTTTTTTGTTGTTCTTGTTGCTTTGTGTTTTATTTGTGTGTTGTTTAGTTTTCAGTTGAGTTTTTGTTTTGCTTTGCTCTCCCCATGTTTGTTACTTCCACCTGTATTTTGGCCATACCCTAATAGGCTTCAGGATGCTAACCAAGACTCAAGAGAAGGGCTGAAGGAGTCTCAGAGCATCTCCCCAAAGTGTCCCACAGCTGGACCAGGAGAGACCAATGAGGGGTCTCACTGGCTTTCTTTCCAGAACCCTTCAAAGTCTTATATGTGGAGACCCAAACAATAAAAAGTTATCTTCTAAAGTAGATAATCACAGAATCACTTTTTCAGTGAAGGTCATACTTGTTTGCATTCCAGAAAATTAATTTATGTTTTCCATTGTTTTGCATGGAAGCCTTTTTAATCAATCTGCAACTAATGCTGAGAACTAAAAAACAAAAACACATCAGCATACTTGGGAAATACTCTTTGAAATGCCTTTTTCTTCCTGATATCTAAAGAAAATACACTCATGTGTACAAAGCATACTTTTGACCTCCCAAAATGGTGACTAGGAATGGACTTGAGCCTAAGACACTTTGAGCTATGCCCAGGCGCCTCGGCCATGCCCCAGCGCAGATATGCCCGTCTGTCCTGGGAAGAGCATGGTGTGAGCTGTTCAGTATTCTACTGGAAATTCCAGTTGAAATATTCTGCAGTAAACTAATGTTTTTATTGAATTTTAGTTCATGTTTCTTTGAGGTCAATGCAAGCACAAAGCTTGATTTTTTAACGCAAACTATCTTACTTTTTTTGGGAGACAATAAAACCAAGTCAAATTTCAATTTGCATTTTCTTCATTTGAACTTTTCTTGGCCTTGAATTTTTCTTGTGACCTTCTGTATACGTGCAATGAACTGCTCACTCCGCTGGTGCATCCATTTGTTCTCCCTTCTTTTATGAGTCACTCAACTTTTGTGATGACACAGATAGAGCAGCATGACTTGGAACTGTTCAAAGCTGCATGCACGTTTTATAAAAAAAAAAAAAAGAAAGAAAAAGAAACACATTATTTACTAATGTATGTTAGCTCCACATAACCCAGCTTGTATGTTGCATGTACTTGTACAGTTTGCTTGTTAATGACTCTACTGAAATAACCAAGAGATCTAAGCCATCGATTTTTGTTATAGACATTTTGCAGGTTTTAGCCAGACTGTCAGTGGGTCTGGGGTGAAATGTCTATAGATGGACTTTATTTTTTACCCTCTGGAAAACGTGATGTAGTAACGGACCAAATTCCTTCTACTAAATATTTTGGTGTAGATTCCTCCTGTGGGTCTGTAACACATGTAGACACTGTGTATACACTAGGTTTTAATCCATAGACATACTGCCTGCACCAAGTGAATTATTTCTTATTATTTACACATGCCAGAATTATCTGCCCATCATTCCACAGGGCACAGATTGGCACTGCTCACCATGCTGGGCAGGAAGAACTGAAGCATTGGTGCACTTCTAGATTCCGTTCTGTCTTAGTGGCCAACAATCAACTGGTTATAATTGGGTAGAGTACCTTTCTATTTGGACCACTTGTCTTAACACTCCCCTGTGCTTTTAAATGAACTTCCAACTCATGTATGTAAACATGTTTAATAAAATTTACTTTTCATGTCAGTCAGTAGCCATCTGTGTTCTGTGTTCTGCCAGGTTTCCATTGTGGGTTCTTTGGTTGTAAAGTGGGAGCCTGATGGTGGGAAGGGGAGGCGGGGATGTGCTGTCTGCTGTGGGCATTGGACGTGACTTGTCAATGCACTCTATGTCTTAATCTATGGCCCGGAAGGGACTTCCGCATCACATACGAGTTTTCACTTTGTCAGCCTGTCTAAGTGAGCACATGACTATACTTCTGAAAAGTGGCATTATTAAAAATAATAAATCTCAGTAAGAATTAAATGGAAGGTTGTTTTTCTGATGCTGTTTGAATGTGCTAATAAAGGAGACAACTCTGTTGTCCAATTGCCAAACCATCTCAAGTTCTGTGACATTGGAGTATCCATTCTGCGCCTCTCGTTATAGTATGTGGTTCGTCTTTCTGTCTTTCCCTTCTACACCCTTAAGTTACTGATAGAGCCTTAGCCGAGGCTGGGCCAACTCCAAAAAACCGCTGATGCATTTACTAACCCATCACCTTATGAAACAGATACATCTCCAGATGCAGATGCACAGGTCTCTGCAGGTTTCATGTTAAAGAGCAAATTACCTTTCTTAATGTGATTGCCTGATGTTTCTCTTTGCATCTCTAAAAGTTTGTCCAAACATTGCATAGTCCTAGGAAACACTTGGTAAGCCCTGATTTTTTATTGCATTATAGTAAAATAACAGTTGAGATTGAGCATTAACTTTCTAAGGGCTTTTTAATTTTTGTACAGCCCACATTTTAGCTTCATAAAGCAAAATAAATCAAGTTTGAGACAATAGAACAATTTTGGACGTGACACCATCAGTTTATAGTTTTTAAAGCGGAGGATTGACTTTTTTTCCCTACTAAGTCAGCCTGTTGTTTGGTCTACAAGACATGAAATTGTTTGGTAGACGGGCTCCATAAGAGGCAAAAGCAACTGATAACTCAGTTTAAAACAAACTGTCAGACTAAATCTATTTAATGTGCGTGTATTAAGACAGCATAGAGCGAGGGCCAAGGGCAAGCCTGCCTTTGAATGGAGGGAACTGGAGGCAGCTTTAGAATTCTCTGTCTAGACAGACACAGCAAATAGCAGGCTCTACGTCAGAGAAAGCTGCACCGTGTTAGGATTTCGTAGTCTTCGATGGTGGAGAGGAAAGCAGACCGCTATCTTTCTCATCTCTTGCTGACTCTGCAGTTTATTAAAGTCTCAAATCTCAGCCTGATAGGCATGATTTGATTACACTTAGCCAACATTCAGGGCTTAAGTGCTACATATTAAATTAGGTACTCACAGTATAAAAATGTAACTATAAATGACTCTGTCCTAAGTTCCCTATTAACAGATACCATCGTATGAAGAAATCATTCAGGTAACATATTTACCTTGTGTATCAAGAGCTACGTGATTATGTTTAATTCTGGCAGAAGTCCTAGAAGATACTTAATGTTATGACCTCTGCACAGCGTGTGACAATCTGCATGCAGCCTAGTAGACATGCTAAGCCTAAGCAAGAAGCCCAAAGTCACACTGCTCACTAGTCACAGAGCTGGGACCAGGGCCAAGAGCCTGCCCTGCCCAACACTGTTGCCCACTAGCTGTGGAGTGTGAGCCAAATCCTGACACAAAGGAAAGGACTGGAACCCGACTTGTTCTGCTCCCTCCCAGCAGCTCCTGGCCAGCTTGGTTTCCATTGTGGAGCAGGGACTCTGCCTTACCAAGCAGGGTGGCGAGGAGGCAGGGGACCTCTTCATTCCTCCTCCGTTTCTCCTCTGACTGCAGTCATCCTTTGCATTTCCAAAGTTCGGATCAGTGAGAATGAAAGAAATAGTTTCCTTGAGCAAGGTCCCAGGCTTTCCTTTGTGCTGAGTTTCGGTTGTCTACTGAATGCCCTTACCTGACTCAGCTGCAGTGCAAGAGCCTCCTTCAGTGCTGCACCTCTCACAGATCTGTCTGCATCAGAGGCTTAAATTGATCAGACCCAGAGAGCTCTGTAGTGCTTTGTATGATCGGTGAATTACTTGATTCCAAAATAGACACCACACCTATCTGTGTGCATGGTCCATTCTCAGAGGAAACCGGAAGGCATCAACCCCTCGCACAGCCCCACACCCTGTAGAGTACCCCGCCCTGACCCCTCTCTCTTCGAGGACCACACACACCCATACACACACACATTCATACTTTGAACTGTGTGCCAAGCACAGGCCACCTGCTGCCCATCCCAAAGTGCCGTTTCTGTGAGGTGGCCTTAGGTAGGTTACCGTACACTCACAGCTTAGGACACAGTCTTAGTTTGCTGTGTTTTCGTTTTGCAACCACCATAAAGAGCTGCTCTGTTGTCACTCTCCAAGTATAGCCAGCGTTTTCTGTTATTTCCTTTACTGCCATTCAAACACCACGGCTGTGCACGTGAAGGACTTCGGCACCGTGAGTTAGGTCTTCACTGCTAGTAGGATGCTTCCGGATTGTATAGAGGTTCAGTCTACTCCTTTTCCCATCAGCCGACTTTTCAAAAGCAGTCCTCTTACCCTGTTTCCAATACCTTATCGACTGTTCACCTGGTACTCCAATTTAGGGTTACTGTTTCAAATACAGGTACCAAGATAAATTTGAATTTTAAATACAAACTTACTAAAATTGAATATAATGGCACTTGTTCGCTCCAACTTAAAATTTAACTGACCACCCAATATTTTTATCTGCCATCTTTGACCGCTTAATCTTATTGCCATCTGGTTTGTGTCCCTCTGCTTTGCTGAAATTCTGTGCCATATACTGCCCAGCCGCTGACAGGTCACAGCCTTTCCTCAGCAAAGTCATTGACTTCTCTGTGTTTGCAACTGAAGCTTTCCCTCTTGGAAATTTGCTGTCCTTAATGCGTTATTTTTCTGACTTGGAAGCAGACATGCTTTTGTTCTGAATTCTTTCCTCTCTTACCTGCTGCGTGTGTTGCTGTGTTGGACCTTAGTGGGCAGCAGGTACAATCCCACTTCCCTGACTTGCACTCAGCTGGGTATTGTGTGTCCTGGGAAGTTAGTGGGTGGGACATAGCAGAGCCCATCCTAAATGAAGGGAAGGACTTTCTTCAGGGCACACTGCTCTTTCAGTCTTGTCCTCGCATGAGAGACATGTGGAGCAGACCTGTGTGCATCTCTCAACCTAAAACAGAACTGCCCAAGATGACCACTAAATAAAAAAAATTTCATAAACCACTGCAGTTTGGAGAATTATTACAAGATCTATAAGTTCCTCTTCATCAGCAACCACTGTATGTAATATTGTGAGTGCTAAAGTACAACATTAAACAGTTCTTAACATTACTTACACAATATTCAGATCTGTTCCTCTTTTGATGTTCCTTCCACAATTTTATCTATTCCAAAACTGCAATTCTTTATTAATCTGTAGCACTGCAAATTCTCTAGTAAGAGTCTATAAGCAGCTCCTGATAATTGTGCTCCTCAAATCAAACAGGTAGGAAAAAGCCTTGATCCCATACACACCAAACTGTCTTATTTTGGTTGTGCATTACCTTTTTCCAAGTTCTGAAATAGAATCATATGCTGCATAACAGCTCTGTTTCTCTATGGACCACATAGACAACAGGGCATACCACACAACCTGGTGTGTATCAGATAGTTAACACCTAGGCATCTGTAACTGCACTGTGATGTTTGCACAAAGACAAAACATCGAATGATGTATCTTGCAGAAAGTACCCTAAGTTCAAACAGTACGTAATTATATTTGATTTATTCTCAAGATTGATGATAAAGATAGTAAGAGACTAAGGAAAATCCATAAGGATTTAGATCACAGTGGGTTCCATTAATACCTATTTATTCAACAAAATTTTATTGCTTGAGTGCAATAAATCACTAACCAATCAACTATATAGTGACAATTAACGTGAAGAGAAACCCTGCTCTAAAGGAACCCGTGATCTAGCCTTAGGTGAGAAAGAGGTGAGGCAAAGCTATGAAGGCTTTCTTTTAAAAAGTACAATTTCAATTGTAAAATGCATTATAAGGAGACGTGTACAACAATCCACAGAAAGGAAGCCAGTGAGAACTTCAGAGTCAGGAGATAATGTGGCACTCTTAGAACCAAAACACCACTGAAAATGAAATGTCAAGATCAAAGAGGCCTGAACGCTGGGTGGCCACAGTATATTGTATTCTCTTTAACTTCTTTGAAAATCTGGATTGGGTTACAACTAATTACAGCTCTTACTGAAACACCACTTTAATGAGAGTGTCTATTTTATCACATAGTTGGTGTTTAATATTTCTTGGCTAGTGTATTAGTTGGGAGAGGATAACCACTGTAAAGAATGGGACACAAAATACAACAGCTCCAGTAGAATAGAAATTTACTTCTTTGATTGATAACACTATTGGTGACCAGAAATAGCATTTGGGAAACCCACATGGGTGGGACCCTTGGAATCTCCAACACATAACCTCTAGGTTCCTTGGACTTTGCTCCATTGTGCCCATCTGGAAAAGGAAATAAACATGGAGGAGCTGTAATGGTGGATACACTGTGTCAACTTGAGAAGTTTAGAAGAAGCATGGGCTCAGAGTCCTCCTTTGTAAACATTGTCATCCTGCGAGACAGAAGGGCAGGGAGACGGTGTAGGCAGGTAGCTTGCTTATAATACAAGGGAGGAAAAGAGGTTTGCTCTCCCCTACTTTTGCTCCTGTTGCTTTTGCTGTCTTCTGCCACCTTGAACTGTTGCTCCTGCCTTACAGCCAGCTGGCTGTGGACTGAAACCTCCACAAACTGTGAGCTAAATAAACCGTTCCTTCCGTAAGTTTGGGTGTTGGGTGTTTTGTTTCAACAATGAGAGAAAAGTAAGCAAGAAAAGCACATTCAGGAAATGTCAGTGGCCCAGATCAGAAGTGGTATGTGTTCCAGCCAGAATCCAGTCAGGGGCTCTCACCTGTGGACATCGGAGGCTGCGAATGCCCACAAACATGAACATGGGTTTCGATGAGCAACTTGCAGTCTCTTCTCAGTGATTTCCCTCATAAGTGAATGAATAAATGGAAGTCAAAACATCTCCCTTTTATGAGAACTAGTGTTGGACAGAATTCACTTTGAGTAGAAATATATAACACCGAGGGCTAGCAAGCAATATTTAAGAATGGAACATAATCTCCAAAGGCTTTTGATCTACTAAGAACAGCACCCAAGGAAACCAGTCAAGTTTTCTTAGCCAGTTAGAGCGCTGGTTCATTTGATTAAGGCTGGTGCACTGATCTTCCTGGGTAATGTTTCAATTTGTTTGAAAAACTCTTGGCAAAGGCTTTTCAAATTCCATTCTGAAGAAATAAAGGGTCTTGCTTGAACTTGTCTCCAGGAGTATTGCAAGAGGTCAAATGGAGATCAAGCAGGCAGGTCCCAGAACCCTCATCTTTGTTTAACCCACAGTTCTGAACTTTAATGTGCTTATCAATTTTATTGAGGTTTGAGGAAGGTAGATATCCACGCAGGACAGCCAAATTCCAAAGGCTTTCACAAAAGTGAAAATTTAGGTGGCTATTGAAATTTTAGGGTAATTCTTTTAATCTAACAGTCACCACATAAGCTCTATAACCCTCTTTCCAAGGAAAGTTGGGTGTGAGCACCCTCGCTGGTAGAGTTCAACAATCAAAATAAAAGCTCCAAGACACTGGAGCTAAGTAGTCTCCCAATTCTAAAGATAGCCGGAAGCCCAGTAAGCTCAGCGGATGTTAGCCAGCCTCCTACAACTCTGACCCTCCTCATCCTCGCTTCCAGAAACCTTTCCTTCACTATCACATCACCACCAGGTGAGCAGGGACTAAAAAACGAGTTTGAAATTCAAAGTAGTATGTCTAGCCACAGGTTTTGACTCCTTGGAAAGTTGTGTCATACTTGTGAGCTTCTTCTGCTTTGTTAATAGCTAAAAGTCTGTCTTGTTACACGGTTCTTCTCGATTTTTAGTTGCAGAAGAAAGCTTGCTCTGCCACACTAACGAAATGCCAAAAGCTCAGTTATCCAGAAAGGCTTCCTTCCCAATGCCTGCCATCTGTCGGTGCAAACTGGAATCCTACACACAGAACGGGTGCAGTGGCGAAGCGCCGCCACGAGATGGCAGCAGTAACCCGCGGGCAGGCTGGCGCAGCACGGGAGGCGAGCAAGGCAGGACAAACCGCAGAGCCCAGGACGCACCGCTGGGTGAACAGCACTCCTGTCATAAAAACAGCCATTGCGTTTAAATATTTCATAACTACGAAGATGCTCAGTTTTTTAAATCTTTATCTCCATTGAGAACTGCTCAGGAGACCGTTGTTTAAAGCAAAGTCTCAATTTTTATTTTTCTCTCTGAAGATGACAGGAAGTTCATTTTCGGTTCCCAGCATGTCCGGTTGCAGAATCTCTATCATCTCTGCTATCTAATGGTACATACACTGCCATATCCTCAGGGCCGACTTCACCACCCCAGCCTGTCACCCTAGGTCAGCCCTAGGTCAGGGGAGAGGAGGAGGGGACCTGGGTGACAGCAAGGCCTTCACTGTCATCGCGAGAAAGTCGGGGGGTGGGGGTGGGGGGGGCTGTGTCCTAGGCCTGTGGTCCTCACGGCAAATCACCACAAAGAGGATCAGTAGTTTCCAACAGCAAAAATTTACTGTTTTTCAGTTCTGGAGGCCAAAAATCGAACACCAAGGTTTCCCAGAGTTTCCTCCAAGAAGTACAAGGGTCCTTCTGTCCTTTCCCTTGTCCAGGTCTCACCGCCTCCTGCGCATCCTCGGCTTGCTGCCCCCTGACTCCAATCTCTGCCACCATCTTTATGTGCCTGTCTGCCTCGGGGCCCTGGGTCTTCTCTTCTGTCTTTTATGGGGACATTTGTCATTGGATTTACCGCCTGCCCCAATTCGCGATGCCCTCATCTCCAATCCTCACCTTAAGTGTGTCCACAAAGACTCTTCTTCCTAGTAAAGATCACATTCCGACTTTCCAGGGAGATGATTATTTTGGGTGGTAGGACGTCATTGTGTTATTGAATGTAACTCAATCTGTACAGAAGCCAGTAAATGTCAGGCCGTAGCAGCAAAGTTCACTTGACTATCAATGTGGAAATTTCCAGAGATGGGTTATTGGTAAAATTAAAAATTTTTTCCCAGAGATATCCACAGCTCTGCTGTGAAATAATTTCCAGTGCATGTTATCAATACCAATTATGACAATATTCTAATTTGTACACCAGTTTTATAATAATGACAGAAGCATTGTCATTGGATTAGTCTTTTGTGGTCTACAGATACCAAGGGTGTTCTACAGATACAGATACCCTACAGAGGGTGGCCGTGCACCCTTGCTATCCCGTGTGTCACTCGACAGGATTACAGGTGTGATGATACTACCTCCCCTGCTTGCCTGAGAGAAATGTATTTGAAAGCGCTTTAAAGTGTGTAAAACCCTGCAAAGGCTTCTTTCTCCACCTTGGCAGGATGTGTAGACACACGAGTGTAGACTAGAGCCTCAGTTCATTGTCCTCAAAGTTCCATCCCGAGGGCTGCCAGGAACGGAGCTCTTGGGAGCCTGTGAAACACGCAGCACCTGGGCTCTGCCCACTGTAACCCCCAGACCGATGGCCTCAGGACCTGATTAACACAACCTCCAGGTGATGTACGCAGACACTAACGCCAGACCCTTGGTGTTTAAGTTTATATGCTAAAATGAAAATCCTCACAACTTCTCTTTAGGTGCTGCCTAGAAGCACCCCGGGTTTGAGCAGGAGTCGGCCCCGAAGAAGGAGAAGGCCCTCAGCACTTTCTTGCTGAGACTCCCAGCAAGCCTGATTAGGCGCCATAGTGACAGCTCCTGACCTGGCTCCAGAAGGTGAACGGAACCACAGCAGGGAACCGTCCATAACTTTGTGATCTTGGCTTGGGCCTTGTAGTGTGGAAGTGTCAAAGGCAACCAGAAAGAGTAACTGACTGCCAAGGACACTGTTTAAATAAAAAAAGAGGGGAACTGGAAATAAATAGGCAAGGAGGTCCGAAGAGCCCAGGAGAGGGTCCTTTGATCTTGGCCCGATTCCTTCCAGTGAACGATGCGAGGAATGATAACATACATCTCACAGAGGAAAGATCCATGTGGAGAAAGCATTCCTGCTTCAAGGTGCATGGCTGAAAGGTGCTCTTGAAATACAGGGCAGTGCTGTCCAGGCTGGCCTCTGGGCATGCCTGAGACTGCTGCAGGGCCCAGGTGATCACATGGTGGACTGGGGAACAATCCCCCGAGGAGGCCCTGTTGCCAAGGAAACAGCTACAGGAGAGAAGAGGGCTGTCTGGTTTCTTGGTTGACTGGTGGAACTGAAAGCATAATTGCATGGGAAATACAGATTTTCAGTGACCAAGCAGAGAGCAAATGATGGGCACCAGAAGGGATTCGGCCCATCTTCTCCTGCAGAGCTCCTTCAGCTAGGAAATCTCAGTGAGGCGGAAGCAGCCTTCTCAGGAGCACCTTCAGCCTGACAGCACAGCCACTGTGGGGAGCTGTTGTCTGAGAGGACCCAGATGTCAGACTGCTCCTCTCACAGGCAGTCCAGGGGGTGCAGTGCTGAGTCAGCCTCAGAGTATTGTTTTGGTCTTACCTTGGCACAGCGCTGCTGAGGTGCAGAGACAGGGTTCCCTTTCCATCCTCCTCTCCAGGAAGCAACACAGCACTCAGAGCTGCTGTGCCATCGGCTCGCCCTCTGCGCACCTGTGAACTTTTCTTGATGAATGGCATGAGTTTCTCCTCTCCTCTCCAATGGGATATTAAGGCCTGTGTCACCACATTCTGTTGTAACTGTGTTGAGATGCCGCCTCTCCTTCTACGACTCAAAGAATGTCACTGAGCCCAAAGACTATTTATTGGTGGCCAGTGTCCTTTTCAGTGCCTGCTACCTGAAGGAAATCACATTCTCTCCGTGAAAGCAGAGAAAAGACAAACAAAACAAAACAAAACAAAACAAAACAAAACAACAGCATTTTCAGAAAACCTCAGTGAAGCACAAACAACATGATCATTACACTTCTGGCTTTTAAGTTTCTAGCAACTTACACAGTTGTTCTAATTTTCATGTTTCTTCTATTCTATAAGGTAGGCAGTGTTTGCTACACTCACTGACAAGAAATTGAACCCTGAAAAGTTCAATAAATGACTTAGACAGATGTCATGAGTAGTCAGTTGCTGAGCCACTATTTGTAGTTAGATCTGATATAAATCATGCTGTCAGCCAACCTGTCCAGACACCTTGTGGTGGGCATGTGACCTTGTATGAGACACTCCCCGGAGTCCATAGACTGCTTATGATGGTCAAACTAGCCTTGGCAAGAAGACAAAGCTGGGTTCCAGGTTGGGTGAGATTCAACAAAAACCCAGTGGTACCCGTGCTTGTGTGTGTGTGTGTGTGTGTGTGTGTGAGAGAGAGAGAGAGAGAGAGAGAGAGAGAGAGAGAGAGAGAGATGATACCAGCACAATAACACAGACTAAATACATTGTGGTTAGAATTCCAGCTCCAACAATCACTAGCTTACTAGCCTTTTATTGCTAATTTTATTCAGATCCCTCATCTCCACATTGGGGTAATTATTATTTCCTACAAGAAACTGTTGTGAGAATTCCACAGAGCAATATATGTAGATGTGTTTAGTATAATTCCAAACACATAGTAAGTGCTTAATCAATTACACTATCTTCTTTATGACCAATGCCATCAGGCTAACTGTAGATGGTATTTTTAGTGCACAAAGAGGCGTTTGGTGTCTGTGGGCTTTGTTTCAGCAGTGCTAGGTTTCAAGCCTGCGATCCTCCAGATGTCAGGCAAGTGCTCTGCCTCCTAGTGCTCTGCAACTAGTGAGCTAGTTCCCGCCTGAAGGTGGTCTTTGTCTGAAAGACTTAAGGAGCTGGTCAAATTTAAGCACTGTTTAAAAATCACTGTTCTTCTGATAGCTTAGAAAAGGCAAGACGCATTACCAGGAGGAGAGAGAGGATCTGCCTGGTCAGTTGATCTTTTCATCCCATCCACATGGGTCACTGGGCATCTTTCCCACATACGTGAAAGAAGTGAGAATTGTGGACATTCTTCAAAAATGAAAAAGAAATGCACAGAAGCTCTTTTTCTCTCTTCATCAAATAACATTTTTAAAAAATACCACTTTATTTGTTTTTCTTTATTTAATCTGGACAGACTTGAATTCTTTGGAGTCACCTTACTTTTCAACTGCCCATCCCTCCAGGTTTTTAGGGTTCCGGGGAAGACAGAGAAATATTCTTCCATGAAACTCCTCGTTAAATAACAGCTTTGGAAGGACACAGTCTGTGCTTTGTATTTCTTGGTGGCTTCCCTAGTTCTGTAAATTCACTGTTACTCACTAACCTGTGTCTTGATTCTGTACGACCTGGAGAAACCCCAGCAATTCATTAAGCGCAAGCAGCAAGCTGTGTTGGTGACTCCACGCCCTCCAGCTGCTGAAGGCCTGAGCTGTGTTCACTCAGCAGCAGGTTGGCGCACAGGATTTGTCACCAGTTGTCCTCCTCTTCAGAGGAGTTGCTCTGGGTCTTCCTGTCTAACAAGCGCATCTGTCCAGTCCACAGGTTTCTAGCTACTAGTATGGTTCTGGCTGTCTTAAGACCTTGTAGAAGCCACTGTCTGCAGTCATTTTAATTAGGCTTCTTGGTAGCATCCACAGGAGGCCATCCAGTTCCCCAGTCCATCGGAGGCAGCCACTGTTCCAGAGATTGCTGATTTTCATCCTATAGCGTTTATGCAATTTGCTCGCGAAGGTTCTTCAGTTGATGAGATCTGTGTAAATACAGACACTCCATCTCAAATAGTCATTTCACTGAGTTAATAAAACCTTTCCAGTCATCTAGCTATGGAGACTCAAGCTCTCTTTGAGATTCCTGCTGCTTTTCCATGGACAGTTCCAGAAACTCAGCGGTCATAGACAGTGCAATCTGAGCGTGCTTAGCGCACCTAGGCTGTCTAGATTTGAATCAAACAACTTTATCTTGGCTTAGTGTAAGGAGCCATAAACTGAAAAAGAAATACAGTTAATGCATTATATTTAGCATTGCATATGCTTAGGCCAAAATCTGCCTTCCTAAATAGCACTGCCAAAAATCTAGCTTAACTCCCTAAATGTGACTAAATTCTCAAATGGTAAAGCTGGAGGGTGCTATTCATTTTATAGTAGAATTAACTAGGCCTAGAAAGATCAAATGACATTTGAGCTCCTGGTTGGTGACAGAGTCGGAACCAGAACCCAGGGGCAAAGCCCAGAACAACTCCCATTAGTATGTTTTGAGCTTCTAGTTTCAGTGTGTGCTTGGGGTAAATAAATGGTCCAAACTTCATGCATATTATCTCATGTTATTTGCACATCTCTTACACAGATTCCCATATAGAAATGTAGTAAGTGCCACAGAGGCATCCTGTCTCCTTGCTCTGCCTGAGGAGTTCACTCCTCAACTGGAAAGATTTCAGTTTGGGTCCATTCTGGAGATGTTAAAATGCCAGAAGTCACATTTCCATGTGCTTTGCTCTCCTCTTTTTTCTTGACACAAGCAGAAAGAATTATTCAGTGACAGATACAAAGTGTGAAAGACCAAAAAGACAGCACAGGAGAGAGCTTTGTTCTGAAAGAGACTGTCTCTTGTTTCTGGCTTTGCTGACACTCAGAAGGACTAAGACAGATGAAGGAACAATGACTAAGGCAGCCTGCTCACCTCCGAGGGCGTAGATCCTGCCGATCTTTGCAGGAAAGAAGGATGGGAGAAGAGGCAGCTGGGGGTGGGGGAGGGTGGAGCTCCCGCTCCCGGGGGAAGCTGTTGGTGGATGCGAGATCTGGACTCCTACCAGGTCCTGCCACAGCCTGAGCAGGCCAGCCCCTCTCTCTGCAGCCCCTTCAGTGGAAATCAAAAGCTTAACCTGTTGAAGTGATTGTTAGATGGGTAATGTGAGTGGTGAGTGAGTGAGGGTACCTATGCTGCGGGGCCACCCTCTGGCCGGGTCTCTGGAGCAGCCCTTGTGTGCTCTGGTGGACAATTGGGAAAGCAAAGGGTGGGGCTCTGAGACGCCCTCACTGCTCACCTTATTTTCCCTTTCATGTCAATTCATGAGCTGTGCCAAGTTATCTTCTGACACATCCCTGGGAGGGTGCAGGGATACCACCTCACCCTCTGATCTCACAGGGTCGAAGTGAACACTTCCATGCAGGCGGCTGCAGAGAAGAATCCAGCCCACCCTGCAAGGAAGTGCTTTAAAATCTGAGGCTGACAGGGACTTCAGGAGAAGCTCAAATAGACATACACAACGCCAAGAAATTTCTAAAGGACCATTTGATAAAAAGTATCTTTCTCTGAATGAAACGAGGAGCTACATATAAATTGGGGTTAACATCTTTCTAGCGCGTTTGCACCAGTGCATCTTGGTGCATTTTTTGGTTTCAGCATTTGCCGCCCAAAGTACCTGGGCCTTTTCCTTTTGAACAAGAACATTGCTTGTTACTGGCCTCTTCTCCCTCAATCCTTTCATTTTTAGCTTCATTTTCCAAGACCCGTGTTGAAACATTGCATTCTGTGTTATGATTTAGCACAATAAAGGTTTTGGGGGTGGTTGTAGGTGTAGTGGTCACAGGTAACCTTTTCCTCCCACTCGCATTGATTTCTCTGGCTCAGTCTTTAAGATCACTTGAGAATAAGAAGCAGTGTGGTAGCCTTTGTGGAGATTGAAAGGCCATCTGGGAGTGGGGGAGGCAGCAGGGAAGAAAGGGGAAATAAAAACAATGACTGCAATATGTGTGTGTACCAATTCCTCCAGATAAATATAATTATTATGTATTGTAAACATGTACTAATTAAAAAAATAACACCTGCATTCAGATAACTGAGTCAACAAATTAACAGGCCACTTGAGGTTAGTAATGTGCACACACAAATTGGAACCCTTTTCCTATAAACTCCCATCAGCCTCTTCCCCAGTGATGTGTATCTGCCACCTAAAATGTGGTTTTTTAATGATTCCTAAGAGACTTCACAAAACATCGGAAAACATCACTTTGTAACATTTCTGCATTTTTCCTGAAATGTCAGAGGTAACACTGCCTTTCAATGATTGCAAATACAAGAAGAGCTAAGCATGAATCCTCTGTGGTTTTAGAAAGCTGGCTGAGACTCCCGAGCTGATGCAGAAGGGTTTAAATATCCATGCATTCAAATAGCAGTCCAGAGCAACTGGGCAGACTAAGGGAGGCATAATCCAAAGGCCTCTTTGGTCACGTTTGACTGCATACTCTTCATCTAGTTTATTTACAAGTAGAAGAAACTGACCGTAGGAAGTTTGGGAGAGAAGTTTCCCTGAGGGACCTGGATACATGCAAAATGTCATCCTTATGAGACCAGTTTTCTCCCATAAATTAGGTAAAGAATTTCCAGAGAGCCACTCACGGGGTAAATAGGCACTCAGAAAGAGAGGGGGCCGACTGTACATTCCCCCAGGGATCTTTGCAAGTTGCAGAAATCTGAATGCCTCAGGGCTTCCAAGTTCTCCCAGATGCTGTCACAGTCAGCTGAAACGTGGAGTCAAAAGGTCTAGTATCTGTCCCGCCAGCACATCTGAGAAGAGAAGGCACAGGCATGCTGTAGACCCCTCAAGGTAGGGACAGTGCCTACATGGAGTCTCCCTCCAGCTGGGAAGCACATAACCAATGGCCTTGTTTGTGCTGATGAAGACTCCGCTGTAGAGGGCTTCCCTCTAGGGTAAGGCATTGCTTGCAGAAAGGCTAGACTGCTTGTGTAATAGGACTTCCTGGGGAGAAGCAACTAGAGGGGAGGCAGATGAGGTTGAAGTGGTCAGAATGACCAACCAGAGACTGCTTTACTTCTCTGTGAATTAGGTAAGAGAGGCACAAAGTCAAAGGATTTAGAAAATGTGTGAGTCTATGAAAGGAAAAGCAGCAGATCCCAGCATTTGGATGCCTCCCCACTTAGGAGACTAGCAGGGCTCTCTTACAGTTTTCCCTGCCTTTTCCTTCTCCTCCCAGCTTTTAATACAGCCCTGCAGCAGCCAGAGCAACACACAGAGAGGAGATGTTCAGAAATGTGTGGAAATGGGGTGGAAATGGATCCTTGGATCACACCCCTAGCCCCCCATAGTGTTCTGAGTCTGAACTAGGCCCACTTTGGCATAGTTAGAAGCATAAATTGGACAAGAGATTAACATCTTTGCTGCAAGACTGGAATGAACTTTAAAAAACACAGAATATTTTCAAACATATCAAAATAGACTAGTATAATACATTTCTATGACTTATCACCTACACAAATGACTGCATCCTTCTACCCAGCTGAAGCAAAACTGTATGTGTCTACAGTGATACTTAAACATGAAGATCCCCATGTTGATGTCTGACCTCTCTAGCCTTTAAGCCCCCTGATCCTCCTTCCCCTCTTTCCTCCACCAGTAGCCAATACAAAAACCTGGGGGTTCCCACCTATGAGATTTCATTGGGGAGTCTACTCTACATTGGGTAATAGTGCATAGTCTTAATTTTTAGGGTTGTATGATTTCCCAGTTAAGGGAGAGTTCGATCCCGTGTCTTAATATCGCTGTTTTTTGTTCATATTGATGGTGACCTAGATGCCTGCAGACAGTGTGGACAGACTGACTGCTTGTGTAATAGGACTTCCTAGGGAGAAGCACAGTAGCAGTCATCCTGGAATTACTGGGACCCAACTGAAGCAGCTGTGGTTTGGGATTCTATTGTAGGTGGGAGATGGGGCTTGGATGAGTGCCATGCAGCTTGGAGAAGTACCTCTCCTCCCTGGTCAGGGAAAGTATGCTCCCTGGGCCTGTCCTGCCTCCTGGCTGTACCTGGCTCCAGGCAGTACGTAGAAAAGGTACTAAGTTGCTATGGATGGCAAGTCCCTGCAGCAAATTCTGCCGTGCCAGAATGCAGAGGTCAACGGTGCCGTGGCTCTCTTCCCAGTGTCAGCTCTCCCATGGATTCTGGACATGCACCATAAATTACAGCTCTTTAGAGACAATTTTCTAGGAATACTTTATTCCCCATTTTGATTAAGTGTTCTTCCCTGTTAATAAATACTAGTGCCATAGGAGAGTTAATTCAGTGAATCGTCTAGCAACAAAAATGTCAAAGATACAGCCTTGGTTTCTTAATATTCACCTGGCTAAACTCACCGTTTTCAACTCCAGAACTTTGGAATCAGAAACTACTTGGGACCTCTTAGGTTTTGAATAGAATGCCATGAAATCTAACAGATACATTTGTCTCTTCTTTCTAGACTGTTTTTCAAGAATCAGCCCAGTGTACCAAGACACCATAAAACCTTATCTTCTCAATCCTCAGGAGAACTTCTGTCTAGAATTTACCATTTCTCAACTATGGTGTCCCCACTGGGATAGGGCACAAACAGGGTATGTGCTGGAGTTAGCTTACAAGAGCCTATGGCATACACCTCATCTCATGTGGCCTCACAGAATAATTTATATTAAAACAAGTTATTTTAAGCTGATAGCAACTTAACTTCGATGACAAAAATGCTGCATTTCACTTTGTCTTCCCTTGTTTTTGATATACCATTTTAAATTTTTATGTTGTACATTGTTTAATCAGTCATTGTGGTTATAGTTCTAACAGTCTTTATCCTGTTAGACACACCACCATGACAGTATTCTGCATTTGACTTTCTTTTTACCAGTTTTACCATTACCACTGAATGGGGTTTTTCATGTATTCTCATCTGGATAATTAGTATCCTTTCATTTTTACTTGAGGGACTCCATCTAGCATTTCTTGCAGAACAGGTGGAGTATGATGGGCTTTTGTTTTTCTGGGAATGTCTTTTATATTTTTCATTTGTGAAGGATACCATTGGCAGATATGGCATGCTTGGTTGGTAGTTTCTTCTTTCTTCCAGCACTTTGAATATTCCATGCCCACTCTTGGCTTGCAAAGCTTCTGTGTAGAAGTCTTTCCCAACAGCCTTAGGCAATTTCCTTTATGTGTGGAGAGTCTTTTGTGTCTTGCTGCTTTCAAGATCCTTCCTTTGCCTTTGACTCTTGACTATTTGATTATAATGTGACTTGGAGTGATCTTATTTGGGTTGGTTTTGCTTGGGATCCTTTGGACTTCATGAATCTGAATATCTGTGTTACTCCCAACTCACATGGGTGGCTTGAAATTAGTCATAGTGCATTTGCATAACAGAAATTGACAAATGCTATGAATCGGTATTTTTTTTAGTAAACCAGAAATCCTACCACTGAAAATTCCCAGCATACTATTTTTAAGGGTGGAATTGGAAGAAAGGGAAGTAAATGAATTAAAGATTTTATGTATACTTTGGAAAACTGAATAATTTTAAAGTTGAATGAAAGTTCTCTCACTTGGCTTATTTTCTTGTTCTTTCCACATATGAGAACAGAATTATGCATTGTGTATAACTTCATAATTCCAGATTAGATATATTAGATGAGGCAATAGGGCATCTGATTTATGAGTTTGGGCTCTAGGTCAAAATTCTGCACCTGCCACTTTCTAATTATTTGACCATGGAAAATGTCATTCAGCATGAAATTCTCAGTTTCCTGAGAAAGTATAGATCATAAGAACCCTTATCTTATGGAGTTATAATAAGATCATGTCTGACATTCAATGCATACCTGTTAGATATTAAGTCAGGCTGGGGGTTTAGCTCAGTGGCACAAGCACCTGCTTGGCAAGTGCAAGGTCGTGAGTTCAATCCCTGGTATGAAAAAAAAAAGATTAAGTAAATGTCATTTGTATACTTATAAGAGCATGTTGTCAAAGGTTTAATAATGTACGATTAGAGAGCAAAGACTGGGGAGAACCAGGAAGGAAGCTAAGTCCCCGCCTATGAGCCAGTTGCAGTGTGGAGCCAGAAGGACCAGGAAGGTAGTGAGCCTGTGTCTGTGAGCCAGGGTAAAGCCAGTAGTCTGAGCAGCTATTTAGAGGACAGCAATATGCAGTACAGTAACTATTGTAGATTTCCTAGTGTCTTATGACTGTTTCATTTCATTTTATTGTTGTTTTAGTCCCTTTAAAATAAAAATAAATACATTAAAAATGTAAAAAAATAGAAATAATAATACCACAACTAAGAATATAAGGTTAGTTTCAGTAGCTTAAGTCTATCCTAGGTATTAATTTATGCAGTTTTTTAAACAGTTCAATGTACACACCAGTCTCTGACAGTTCAATATACACACCAGTCTCTGAAAATGATACAAGCTAGGACTTGCTTTTGAATTCTCATCAGAAACATGCCACTCAAGCTGCAGGAGGAGAGGTTAGATCAAAGGTGGCAGATAAGAGCTGATGTGCTCTCCTGTGATGGTTTGCAAATTCTGGGTGTGCTGACACATAGTTGCAAATAGTATTCATCAGCCATCCCTTCTGTGCCTCTTGCTTTATTTGTATTGACCACAGGACCCTAAACATGTCCCTTGTTATATTCATTTTTATATTTTGTTTAAATTCAGCTCACTAATCCACTACTTTAACCCTTATGTTGTTCACATATCTTGGACAATTAAAAATAAATATAGCTGAGACGTGGCATGTCTGCCCTGCCAACCGGGCTCCAGGTAGGTGTGGGAGTGGAAGCATCTCGGGACCCGCAGCTGAGAGCTGGGCCTGTTCGAGACTGGAACCATCACAGGAATGGCAGCTGAGAGCAGGGCCTGTTCTGGACTGGGAACATTGCAGGACTGGCAACTGGGAGCAGGGGTTGCCCAGGAGAGCTGGGCCCACCCTATGTCCACAGGGAACATTGCGGGGACCAGTGCCGGAGGGCCTGAGGTGCCTGGGTCTGCTGCTGCTGGGTCCGCCCCTCCTCCAGGAACATCTAGAAAGTTTGCCACAGGAGTGAGTTGCCCGGGACCACAGCTGCTGACCCGCCCTTCCACCTGGAACATTGGACTGCATTGGACTACCATGCTGGCTCGATGAGAGGCTCAGGAACTCCTCACTCAAACAGAAGACTTCATCAGGCTCCAGCCAGTGTGATGAGTTTGCCTCCCAAAATAGAGGTCTGCAGTGGGTAAATAGGGACAGAAGTAAAACTCCCTCCAAGTGTAAGACCTTGGCTAACCTGGCAAGAGAGTAGGTAACCCCCTCCCCCCACACAGAGAAAATCAGACAGGTTGAGGAGTGTGCCAATGTTGCCCTGCCCAAATTTAGAGGAAATTAAAAGAACTTATGAGACCCCAGTGACACAGTAGGGCCTCAGCTGACACAAACACTATAGTCAGGGAGACCTGGTGACCTGCCACAACCTGAAGATATAACAGCAGCAGGAACTACGAGCTGCCCTACATCAATACTTCTGGGCTAGTTAGCCCAGAAAGAATATAGGACTCACCCAGCAGGCACAGTAGGAGGAATTCAGGAGACTAGATCTCCTCTTCAGGGTGGTACACAGCAATTTGACAAACATCAACCACACAGTAGAACCCTGAAACACACTACAGAAACTTGTGACTGTTGGAATAGAAAGACCAGAAATTTACCCAAAAGGTGAAAATGACTAATCAAAAAGGCAAAATGCAATTCTGAACATCTAAAAATAAATATAAAAAAAGCTAACAAATACAACTGAGCTTAAAATCACATGATTTTTAATATATGTCTATACATTTTTTGAGTGTCTGTTTTAACTGATATTGGGAGTAGATTTATACCTCTCTGTAAAATTTATTGGAGAGATTATACTAGTAATAACAGTTACTAAAACTAGAGACAATAACAGCTATTTGCTTTGGTCCAAAAGAAGGAAAAACAGAAGCAAACTGAAAATTCAAGGTGCTTATAATCAGTGGTCAGAAGAAGCTGTGATTTCATATACCAGTGAGTATGTAGCAACTTACAAATCATATTTAGAACACGGAGAACTTTCATAAGGAAAAGTAACCATAATTAATGGAAGTCTATATGAAATTCTTTCTGATTAATTCCCCCATCACTACCTCCTCTTCCTGCTTCCTCTGTATTTTTTGAGAATACAGCTGTCAACAAAGAAATTGCTTGATCAGTTAAAAACCCATTCTGTAAGAAGATATCAGCTTGTAAATTGAGGTCATGCACTCACCATCCTCCCCTTCTTTACTTTTTGTTTTTTCTGGTACTGGTGGTAGAACCCAAGGCCTCATGCTACACATGCTACACTAGTTCTCTACCATTAAGCCATATCCCCAGCCCTCCTCCCTCCTTTTTACCAAGGTTATGCAAACTGTAAGTAAAATAATAATGAGTTTCAAATGTGTACTCTTAGGGTGGACATTACAAAACTGTGAAGCATAGTGCTTGATCCCCAAAGTTTACAGTGTATGTATACAGAGAACAAAGAATTACATGCCCCAGGACATCAAAAACAGTGCACTGTATGTAATTGCATGCTAGTTATACACAATTCACCAGTTAGTGAAGTGACTCAAACAGGAAGGAAAGCACTAAGACTTCAGAACATCAGGATGTAGAAGCACTGAACTGGACGTTGAGAAGACTTTATTTTGATATGCTAGAAAACAGAATACTTGGGAGTTGGAACAGAGGTAAACATTCTTGTCACTAGATATGCTAGAAGGGCAAGTTATTTGAACTACATCTAGTGCTTAGAATGGACATATTCTGTAGAATAACCCCAAGTCTGTATGAGATTCTGTGGGAGGTTGAGGTCCTGAGGTCTGGCTGGCTGCCCTGGCAGAAGAGAGAGTCTGAGCACACTCAGACTTCCTGTTCCTCGGCACACCGAGTAGAGCATCCCTGCCAGGGCCACCCCGCTTGGAGCCCACCCCACAGTGCATCCCCGCCTCCCCTAAGCCTACTCCTGCCTTTCCTGAAGCCCCATCCTGCCCTTCCTCTGAGCTCTTCTGTCCTCCCTATTCAGCCTATATATACTCCTACACTTCCGTAATAAAATCGGATCTGTGAAATCAGCCTGATCTCTGGAGTCGTCTCTCCGTTGCCCCTTGCCAGTCCCTGCAGCCCCATAAAGGCTGCAAGAGGCACCCAATGTGGGGTAATTGTGCCTCCTTGGACTCGGTAAGTGGCCTCCACCCACATCATGTGCCCCGTACTTCACATGGAGCAGCATCCGCAGGCACAGGTTCTTGCTGCCCTCTTGCAGGAGAGGCAATGCAAAATTGCCTATTCCACCCTGGGAAATCCTTCTCCCCCTTAATCCCTGGCTCCTCACCACGGAGCAACATGAGAGGACAGTCTTTCCCCTGGGGCTCCAACCTGCTTTACTTACCATCCGAGCGTGTTTGACAGGCTCGGACAACATCACTGGGGTTGATACAGAGACCTTCCTGCTGTTAGCAGATCCAGCTGCTTGCACGGCTGTGGCACCCATGGTGGGGGGTGTCCATCCCTTACCCGCAATTTGGAGACCAATTTTTTGCTGAGTCAGCAGGATCGGGTAAACTCCATGGAGCAAAGGGCCTGTATTCTGCCAAAAATCTACCCTTCTCTGGAGCTCTAAAAGGCTCCAAAGATGGCGCCGAGAGAAGGGTCCCCACCCCAGCTGAGTTCGCCACGCGCTGACAGGCCGGAACCTCCGCGCTGTCAGACAATGAAAGTGGAACCTGACAGGGAGGACCCACCTGCTTACTCAGCAGCGCCACCTACTGGCGATGATGGATCATTACACCGTAAAGATCCATGGAAATCCTACTGTCAGACAAATATAAATAGAAAGCCTCAGTCTACCGCTACAGAATGGCATGATTATTATGAGGGCTTGTGCCTTACTCGGGATAATCATGCAAAACTTTGGGAATGGGAAAAAGAGGTAAATGATGCGTTTCCTGTTAATTTACATCCTGCTCGCCCTCTGCACTGGTATCCTCACAAACATACCACCTTAAAGCACCTCTGGGAGGCAGTCAAGGAGGACGGCATCCAAGGACCTTTTGCCCAACAACTCCTCGAAACAGTCAGTATGGAACTTAATTGTCCCACTGACTGGAAACAGCTAGCGAGGGCCATTTTTAGTAGCAGTCAGTACCTAGACTGGCTGGCTATCTGTACAGATGAATGTGAACAACAGTGTGCCCCAAACACAAACGTGGTTATTGCTGGGAGACAGACTGCTGCTCTAAGACTGATAGAGATGACAGCTCTTTAAACTCCAAACAGGGCAACCCTCAGCCTGGCAACAAAAAAGGGACCCAAATAACAACAAACATAACTCACAGGTATTACTGATATAAAAGATTGCTTCTTTTCCATCTCCCTACACCCTGAAGACCGACCAAAATTTGCCTTTTCTATACCCCAAACTAACCACAATGTCCCTTGTGAGAGATACCATTGGGCAGTCTGCTACAGATTTTAAAAGGTTACTTAATAGAAACTGCTGCTTTCTGCTCCTCTCCCTGCTTCTTACAGGCCCCCAGGCAGGGGAGGACACCAAAGCCTCCACTGAGCCTGGACCTTGGCCCAGAGAAGGAAGGTAAAGAAACAATGTTGCTTGTTTCAGCTGCAAGGAAAAATCAGGATTGTGGTTCAATCTACTCACAACACAGTTCAAATCTCCCTAGATTATTGTATTGCTCAAGTGGTTATTCTTCCCTTGACAAAAATTGGAAAATCTGTAAATAAAGAAAAGGTACCTAGGGATTTCAGATCTTTTGATACTTATTAGAGAGGTAGGACATGGGTCTGGCCTGCCTGAGCTACTCTGGTTTTTTCTATCACTTGTGCACACACTTTATAAATCCAGAGTTTACACTGCAGTGGTGCTCAGATCCCCAACAACAGTGGGGTATCCAGCCCAGAGCAGAAGCACCACCTGCATGTCACAAGAGAGCCCAAGGTACCTAAATATAAAATGCAGTTTCCATTTTCTTTACACTTTACAACAAAAATTTATTGTAATCTTCAGGTCTAAAAGTAGTTAAGTGTGCTCAAAATTTAAACTTCAAAAAAGAAGGGAGAGTTCACCTCATCATGGATTTCATTTGGCAGTATATACCATTTACAATATTTAAATTCTAATACAGATGTAACTACTGCAGCAGAAAGATAATGCAATCAAATAAAGTCTAAAACCAGTCCATTGGAAATATCTTCATACTGGATAATAAAAGCACCCAGTCCAGTGCTAATGTGGGGTTGAGGGTATGATTGTGTTTATCCAGGAAAAGCTAAATGGCCTATCTGGGTGCCAGTGTGTGCAGTCCAGCTGTATCATGAGCCCAGACCCAGAAAAGGTATTGATTCCTCTCAAGAAGCTGATGCCCAGTCCTATGACAGTGATGCCTTGGAGGCCATGCCACAATGGATAGAAAAGGATGAAGCTAGACTTGACCCAAGATACCCACAAGATGGTAATCACAAATAAAAAAAGGTCCAAATAGATGATAGAAGTACATGCTAAGTCCTATGAGAAAAATACGTTAATTATAGGTAAGATTTTGTCTTTCAAGTTCTTTGATAAGAGATCTCTGCTAATTGACCTACAACAAATCTGACGAGTCTATTTCAAATTACAAAATGTACAGCTGTAGACAAATTTGTGTAATTCAATTTGGCTAAAATATATTTGAGTGCACTCTGATTGTGTAAGATGTTCGTTAGTCTGCCTGTGAATCTGTCTGTTTGCCCAGTCTATGACTTGGAGAGTTCTCATGAACACTGACAATTCTGTGTTTGTTTCTACATATGTTTGAATCTGTACAGATTGTCCGTGTTTGTCCATTTGTCCATTTGTGAACATCTGTTCTTTTTTATTTTGAGCTCAGCAATTTTCCTTTTACTTTTGCATTTATAGATCATTTAATCAAGATTTATTTGAGTTATAGAATTACAAAACATGCTTCCACCTGGGTTCCCAGTTAGTCAAAATGATGCTACAGTCAGTTATGTAAACGTAATGTACATTGTTGCTTATTGGAGGCTCCAATGATCTCCATAGCCTTTTGAGAGGCATTGCAACTAAAGTTATATGATAATCTTATTGTAATATGTTCACATTGGTCCTCATTAAAAGCAGTAATACTAAGGTTTTTTGCTTTTAAAAATGCCACACAAAGGTTTTCATATGGTTATGACAAATGCTTGTTTTTAACTTCATGGTGTATTCAGATATTCAGGCTTCCAGATATACTGGTTTTCCAACATGTAAAATGGGGATTGTTTATGGTACAGACTTTTGGTTCAGATTCAGACCTCTGCCTCTAACAAATGCTTATGAGATATATATCCGCCTAAATGACAAGTTAGGTGCAATCTTTTATGTGTTAGATAGGGATGATTAACCAAAACGGAGAAATTTGATGTCCAAATGCAGATTCAAGTGTTACAAACTGTCATCATGGTTTTTTATGCTACAACATTGTATATTTGATTTCTAAATTTTCTATGTAAAATATGTAACTGTTTGCTAATATTCTACAGGTGTTCAAATGTTAAAGCATCCATGGTTGTTGAAAAATAATGGTCCTTGTTACACCAGTGCCTCCTTCATAAATGCTGTTCAAAATGTAACATTTCCCTACATCATGGACTCCCTTACAATCCCCAATGACAGACCGTCATTAACCATACCACTCTTGCCTTAAAAACTTTAATAAAAACAGAAGGCGAACCTATGCCCCCAGAGTACACCAGATGAACTACAAACATTGGGGCCCATTACTTGCCCCTCACACTCCACTTCCTCTGGTGAGATGGAAGAACCTCCTTAGTCCACAATGGCAACCTGCTGCTCCCCTATTAACCCAGGGTAGAGGATTCACTTGTGTCTTTCCAGAAACAGCCCCTCACCCCGTGTGGATCCCTGCATGCGATGTCCAGCCTGCCACTGCCACTGACCTTGAAGATGGATCCACTGACACTCGAGCACAGTCGCCCAGGGGGTGGACCAACTTGATGCAGGAGGAGGCACATCCCTAATACCACCCCCAGCCCCCTATCACATGCAGAGCCATTAAAGCATGCTGCAGCCAAGCCCGGGATCTCCTCCCTATTCTTCCCAGGCTACTGCTGAGCTGCCACCGCAGGAGACACTGCTGCCGTCTCCCTCGCCCAATCAATAGTGACTACCCAGGCTCCAAATAACTTATCCAGCTTTGCTGCTGAGACCTTTCAAGTGCAACAACAAATAAACACCTACACCCACATGGCTCTCTTAAACCTTCAGCACCAAATAGACCTTCTAGATGCAGAACTACAAGATCTGTGGTGCGTCGCTACAACGGCTTGTGATCAACGATACACTTCTGTGGTGCTTTGCATTACTCCAAAACCTGCCAACTTGTTAGCTGTGCATCTTTCACTTCATGACTGGACTTTGGGTCCATACAATGGCACCTATTGGAACTTGTCTCTACAGCTCACTGACTGAATACAGACAACTGACTCCATCCAAATGCCGGTACTGACTGATACTATCCTCACTGACCTCTTACATAACCTACAACACTAATTTTCACCCTCTAATCTCCTCACTCTGGGACTCCTGGGATTACTGGGATTTATTGGTTTTTATGTCTTACGGATGTTATGCACCAGGGTCCACACCCTACATTCTCAATAAGCCATGATGGCCTCCATACAATTGACATTAATAAAAAAAGGGGGAATCTGTGGGAGGTCAAGGTCCTGAGGTCTGGTTGGCTGCCCTGGCAGAAGAGAGAATCTGAGCACACTCAGACTCCCTGTTCCTTGGCACACCGAGTAGAGCATTCCTGCCAGGGCCGCCCTGCTTGGAGCCCACCCCACAGTGCATCCCCGCCTTCCCTAAGCCTACTTCTGCCCTTCCTGAAGCCCCATCCTGCCCTTCCTCTGAGCTCACTTCTGCCCTCCCTATTCAGCCTATATATACTCCTGCACTTCCATAATAAAATCAGATCTGTGCCATCAGCCTGATCTCCGGAGTCATCTCTCCATCGCCCCTTGCCAGTCCCCCGCAGCCCCATAAAGGCTGCAAGATTCAAGCTGCATTTACTCAGTAGCTAGCTGATCTATTTTTTTTTACTTTGAAATTCCTATGCATTGACCTTGCTTGTGATGTTGGTGCACTTAATATACAATTGTGTTGCATTTAAATAACTTTCTTTTTTTAGTTTTTTTTCTTTTGACAGATGAAGTTTTCAACAGACAGAGGCTGAGCTAGAAATCTTCTCTAGAAGATTAGCTATTTCAATTAATTGGGAGCTGCTGCAACTGGCAGGAAGTGGTCTGAGATGGGCACCTGTTCCCTCCCTCAAGCTGTGGCGACTGGTGAGAAAGAGATCCTAGAGGGGCTCCTCTCTCCACTATTGATCAGGAGCTGCCATGCATGGCAGAAAGGTGTCTGAGACAAGCTCTTGCTCCCTCCATCAATGGGACTTAAGGACCCAGAAACCAATGGAAAAGCTGGAGACACAGTAGAATGCTGGCTGAAGTGCACACAATGGACAAGCAGGGCTAGGAATGCAGAAAAACGGTAAGCAACACTAACAGTATAAGCAAGTAGGTAAATTGGAAACCGATTGGGGATCATAGCCAGTGTAGGCCAATAGAAGAAGCAGCCGACCCTGCCTCATGAGCCTGAAGGCTGACACTAGGGAACAGTAGCCATTGTGGGACAGGAAAATCAGCCAATCATGCCTTGGAGAAGCTGCATACTTTGGAGAAGCCCGACCTGTGCTCCACTACCACCTGGAACCTAGGCTGGAAGAAGCCCAAGTGCCTGACCCTTTCCCCTGCACTGCAGGTGGTAGCCAATGTTGGAAGTGCCTGGAAACTCACAACCAGATCTTCAGGAAGAAAACAGGAAAATGTCAAGATGAAGGAACAAAAGTTAATCTCAGACTTCCAACCAAATCAGAACAAGTCCAGGGAGACATAGTCATGGAAGAAATCAGAAGTTGCACACCTGAAAGTTCAGGAATGATGGCAACTGAGGTAAAGAAACTACTCCATGAGACTGTAAAAGAAATCAGATCAGAGATAATATCTCAGGTAAAACAAGAATTGACAAGCATTAATACAAGGGTTGCTGAGCATATCCAAAGAAGATATAGATAAAAAATAAAAAGAGGCGCATAGAAGAATGAGAAATACCTTGAATGAAGGATATAAGGAAGAATAAGAATGCATGAAATAGATACAAAGAGATATCCAGGAAATTAAAAACTCCATTGAAAGCTGGAAAATTTTCTTGAAGGAAACTTAAGATAGACAGAAGCTTGAAGACAGGATTGCAGCTATTGATCATGAAAGGAAACAACACTTAAAAAGAACAAGAAGCCAGGAAATAACTCAATGGCTGCAAGGTGATGCAAAAAAATTTAATATTGATAGATGTCAGCAAAAAGCAAGGATCAACACAAATGACATAAAAAGTCTATTTACAGAAGTAATAACAGAAAACTTCCCAAATATGGGAAAAGTATCTGACATAAAGATAGATGAGGCATATAGACTCCAACTAGCCATAACCAAAATAAATCTACATGCAGACATATAATAATCAAGATCCCAGAAATTCAGCATAATAACAGAGTATTAAAGGCTGTTAGAGAAAAGAAACAGATCATCTATAAAGGAAAACTCATCAAAATCAAGACTTCTCAACATAAACCATCAAATCAAGAAGAGCTTGGAGTGAAGCATTTCCAACCCACACTGATGTAACCTGCAAATAGATATGGTTATCTATCCTACACACTTAAACATACATGCAGTTACATCCTTTAGAGCACTTTCTTTTCCTCTCTTTTTTACAATAGCAATTACACATTTTGGGTTTTATTACTACTACAGTTCTGATTACTTTTTACACTAGAGACACAATGTGATATTTACAAATATGATTCTTATTTATTTCACTTATGAGGCTAGTCTCCAGCTGCCTCCATTTACCTATAAAGACCTCAAGATCATCCTTGTTATAGCTGAGTAATATTCAATTATATAAAAATACCACATTTTTTACCCACTTTGTGATTGATAGACATTTTGGTTGTTTCCAAGATTTAGCTATTACAAATTGTTAACATGGGTGCACATATATCACTGTGATATGACCGTTTCAGTTTTTCTGGGAAAATACCTAGGAGGGGAATAGCTGGATTGAATAGAACTTCCAATCCTACTCTTCTGAGAGTTCTCCATACTGATTTTCATAGTGGTTGCACCAGTCTACACTCCCACCAACAATGGAGCAGTGTTCCTTTTTCCTCACAGCCTTGCCAACATTTGCTATCAGTTGATTTCTTGATGACAGCCATTCTTTCTGGAGTGAGATGAAATCTCAATGCTTTTAAATTTGCATTGCTCGAATGACCAGTGATGGTGAACATTTCTTCATGTATTTATTTGCCATTTGTATATCTTCATCTGAGAACTGTACATTCATCTCAGAATCCATTTTTGGAGAGGGTCTTTGAATTTGGGGGGCTTGATGTTTTTCAATTCTTTATATGTTCTGGATGTAAGTCCTTTGTCTGAGGGGTTGCTGGTTAAAATTCTTTCCCATTCGTGGCTTTTTTTCCCATTCATCTTTTATAAAATACCATTGTGTCAAATATTCTGATTGCTGCATTTAAATGTCTTTACTTCTAACAAATGTAATAGTGGAGAGAATAACATCAAGTCGTATAATCTTTAGCTCCCAGTGAAAAACCGAGAAAGGTGAGAGTGTCCCACCACAACCAAACTCATAGTTGCTAGGAATTAAGGCATGATCACCAAGAACACTTGTATATTTCATACTTCAGTTCTGAAAAGTGCTTTTCCTAGCTTTTGCTCTAAAAGCAGTAAAAAGAGACAAAGTGTGCACTACACCACTCCTATTTAAAATAGTTCTGGAAACATTAGCCAGAACAATAAGACAAGAGAAAGGAATTAAAAGAATAGGGAGTAGGAAAGGAAGACATTAAATTACCATTATTTGCAGATGTCATTATACTCTACGTAGAAGATCTCAAAAACACTACCAAAAGACTTGTAGATTTAATAACCAAATTCAGTAGTGTAGCTAGATACAATGTCAGATCTCAAAAATCAATAGCCCTCCTGCACACAAACGACAAACTCACAGAGAAAGAAATTAGGAAACCACACTCTCTGAAATAGTATCAAAACAATGAAATACTTACGAATCAATCTAACAAAGGAAGTAAAAGATCTATACGTTGAAATTATAGTACTCTCAAAAAGAAGATCAGAAGATATCAGAAAATGGAAACATATCTCATGTTTATGGATACAAAGAACCAACATAGTGAAAATGGTGCTAATCCCAAACTGTTATACTTATTTTGTGCAATCCCAATCAAATTAACATTAGCATACCTTATAGAATTAGAGAAAAAAATCCTAAAATTCATTTGGAACCAGAAAGGACCTCAAAGAGCAAAAGCAATTCTGGACAATACGGAAACAAGAGGCAGTACATTCCCTGGCCTGAAATTATACTACAGACTACTGTGATAAAATAAGTATGGTGCTGGCAAAACAAACAAACAAACCAAAAAAACTTGAGGATTGTGGACCAGAATAGAAGATGCAGACTCAACTCGAAACACACTCAGCCACCTTATCTTTGACAAAGGAGTCAAACACTTCAAATGGAAGAAAGATAGTGTCTTTAATAAACAGTGCTGGAAAAACTGTTTTCTACATGCCAAAGACTAAAACTAGATCTATGCCTATCACCGTGCACTAAAATCAAAAATGGATCAAAGGCTAAATATTAAGACAGAAACACTAAGTCTCCTGGAAGAGAACATAGGTAGTAATCTTGAAGATACATGTGTAGGTGGAGACTTCATGAACAAAACGCAGACTGCATGGGAAGTACTACAAGGAATCAACAACTGAAATCTCTATCAAAAAGCTTTTGTGTAACAAAGAAATCACCAAGAGAGTGAAAAGACAACCAACAGAGTGGATAAAAATTATTGCCAGTTGTCCCTCAAACAAAGAACTTTTATTTAAAACATATAAAGAATTGAAATAAAGCAGGTCCCCAAATTCAAAGACCTAATCCACAAAAAGGCATTGAGATGGATACACATTTCTGAGATGAAGAAACACAAATGGCACACAAATACATGAAAAAAATGTTCAATATTATTGGCCATCCAAGAGATGCAAAATAAAACAACACTGAGATTCCATCTCACTCCAGAAAGAATGGCTATCATCAGGCAGTCAAGCGATAACAAATAATAGTGGGGTTGTGGGAGAAAAGGAACTCTTTTCCAGTGTTATTGGAAGTTTAGACTGGTACCACTGTGGAAATCAGTGTGGAGATTCTTCAAACAACTAGGTTTAGAGGCCCCATTCAACTCAGCTGTTCACTTTCTGGGTATCTTCCCAGAAGAATTAAAAACATCATACCACAGGAGATATCTATCTATCTATCTATCTATCATCTATATGCCTATGTTTATAGTAGCACAATTTGTAGTAGATAAATCTTGGAAACAACCCAAATGTCTATCAACCAAGGAATAGATAAAATTTTTTTAAAAATATAATAGAGTAATACTCAGCCATAAAGAAGGACAAATTTGAGACTTTCATAGGTAAATGGATGCAACTTGAGACCATACTCATATATGAAATAAATCAGGCCCATGTGTGTAAATCACATTGTTTCACTAGTGTGAGAAGCCAAACAGGTAAATAAGATGTAAACTACACAATAAATATTGTGAACTGGGAAGAAATTTTTTTTTAAATGAAAAGAAACTAATGGAGAAAAGGAGAAAGGAAGGAAGAGGAAAGGGAAAACTAGGTATATAGACAAGAGGGTTAAGGTAGCTATATAGCTACTTTCTCTTAGCTTATTGAAAAGAAAGATTTCCTGGACATTATTTTATGCCTATATCCTGTACTCTGAATAACTACTATGACGATAACAATGCACAATCTATTAATTATTGTTACTCTTCTATTAGCCTGATTTGAAACTGTTTTATTTTATTTCTATTTTTCTTCTTCTCTTAAAAAATAGTAGAGAAATAGTGATGGGGGAAAAGGGCAAGGAAGAAAGGAGAAAGTGAATATATATATATATATATATATAGTAGTTAAGATAGTGATGAAGTTAACTTCTCTTAGTTCATTGAAAAGAAAGGTCAGTGCTAATTGTTTGGACAATATTTCATGCATATGTCTTGTATCTGTGAATAACTACTATATGGACAACAATACATGATGTACTAATTATTGTTTCTGTCCTACTAATCTGCTTTATTATTTCTATGTTTTGCCTCTTTAAACAAACAAACAAACAAAAACTCTGTTCTTTTCCATCATCATCCTCAGAACACAATTTTCACAAGGTGAGAGTGACTGGAGAGTTTCATTTGCAGCAGCCCAGGAACGTTAGCACAGTGGTTATAGTCAACATCACAAAGCCAAGAATATTGGTTTTAGCAAAACTACTATGGATAGTTAGTTTACACAGAGCAATAACAAAAAATAAAAATATGCAAATACAAATAAACTCTCACAAGCAAGTTTCTAAAGTAGACTTAATACCAAAATCTTTGGAAACACTTTTTTTTTACTTCATTATCACTGTTCACTTAACAGATGGCAATTAAGAAATAAGTAGAAATGTAAGGGCACATTAATGTGGAAACAGCTAAGTTTTAAAGCTGCTGAAAATTTTAGTGGTAGCCAAATTTACATTTTAATTAACCTCTGCTCACCATATTTTGTTCTTTGATTTCTTAGTCATATACTCACTGTCATATGCTCAGACACTGACTCAGTTCAACTATTCAATGTCACAGGACTCATAAAAAGTAGAGATCTGTAATCCAAACATCTATTACTGATTTTTAATCATTTGTGGGACATTGGGACCTTACCTTCAGTCATTTCAGCAATTGTTAAAAAGAAGGTGTAGGAACGGTGACAATCTTTTGATGTCTAGAAGTGAAATCAGCGTGTCTCAGCTCATTCTGATTCAGCCATTGCTGGTATTGTTGCAGAAAAACTGATATCAAGCCAAATGGAAGACTCTTTGCACTCAGCAGTCTGAAAAGCCGCTTTATTTTAATGCCAGTGGTCTGGGGGACCAAATCAACGGCCTGAATCAGCTGAGGGTTCAGTTTAAACACATTTTGCAAGCAGGAAGTACAAGGCTGATAACAGATTATTACATAGTTGGTATCTTAGTTACTTTTTACTCATCGCCGAGACAAAATATCTGATGCCCAAAGTTGGGATAGGAAAGGTTTATTTGTTATAGTTTTTGGAGGTTTTAGTCTATATTTAGTTAGCTCCAAGGAAGGGTAGCATGGTGGGGCCGCAGTTTATGGTGGCTGCAAACAGCAAGGCAGAAACCAGTAAGAGAGAAAGAGGAGCCTTCTTTTTGCCATTACACTGTATGCTGGATCCACCCCTAGGCAGGTCAATTGTGTCACCCCTGACACAATCAATCTAAGCACTAGACAATGAACCAATCACAAATGCACAATGCATGATGCCTGGGGGTCACGGACATAAACCATGACAATTGGTTATATGAATTAAGTCATGTGTTGTCAAGAAGATTAGTTTTAAACATATTTACTCAAAAAGCAATTGTTTATCTTAAGGTAGGAACATTCTGGGAAGGATGGGAGGAGGGTCGAGCAGAACAGGTAGAATTAAATGTGTCCTTGATTGGACCAGTCTGTTCTGGACCTAAAGTCCTTAAAGCAAGCTGGAAAACTATAAATATATTTCTAGATATGAAAACACAGATATTACTGCTGGGCTCAGGTTGACCTAGCACATTATCTGTGAGAAAGAGCTGGACACAGACAGTCAAGGCTAACTGAGTTTAACAGGCTAACTATGTGCCAGGCAGCATAAGCATAGTCACGGACCATGAATTGATCCTTAACTTCTGCTATAAAATGTCTATAAGTTAGCTTTTCTATAAGTTTGACCTTAGAGTATGTCTTTCTTGTATCTCCAAACTGCCACCACAGTCCTCCCATGCCCCACATTCTCATGCCACAGGATCTTAATTTCTTGCTATCTCCATGCCGACATGAATGGAAGTTAACCTTGTAGTTCCAAATGAGGGAGATACTACTTGGGTATTTACCAGCATAATATTCTGAATCTTTCTTTTTTTAACTTCATTTTTTTGGGTCATGACATACTCCTCTGTCAGGCAATATCTCATCCTAGAAGCTGCCATTTTAAGAGCCACCATGATTCCTAGCTTAGTCATATTTTTGCTGCTGAGATGTGATACCTGACATCCCCAGTTTAAAGGAGAGAAGGTTTCTTTTGACTCCTAGTTTGTAGAGGTTTTGGACCACAGTCAGCTGGAGCCAAGGTAGGACAGCATGTCAGACAGGCTGAGCAGAGGCAATTTGCCAATGGAATGGTATCATGAAGCAGAGACCAAGGGAGGAAAGAGGGAGATGATCTTGGCTACTTTTCTCTTATTGCTGAGACAAAATACCTAACAACCAAAGTTAAGAAAGGAAAGATTTGTTTAGCTCACCATTCGTGGAGGCTTCAGTCCACACTTGGCTGGCTCTAAGGCAGAGTGGCACATGGGCAGAAAACAGCAAAAGCAACAGGAGTAAAATGAGAGGAATGCAAGAGAAGATTCTTTCTGTTCCTTATATTGTATGTAGGCTACCCACCCTAGGATGGGTGTAACACTCACCCATCATAATCCCAGCATTGGACCAAGAATCAATCACAAACTCTGGAAGCCCACCTCCATGACTGCATGAGGCTTTGGGGAACATCTAGACACAAACCATAACAGAGATAGACCCTCCCAGGCTACAATCCCAGAGACCTATCACCTCCCACCAGGCTTAATCTCCCAACATAACATTTACTTCTAAAATCATCAATGGAAGTGATGTTAAGTTTTAAAGCTTATAAGAATCACACACCCATTTCCTAATCACTTTTCAAAGGCCCCACCTATGAGCATATGAGGTTTTAGGGTGACATCTAGATAGAAGTCTTATTTTACAATCTTTTTAAAGATTCCTTATTGTTACCAAATACCGGAGTCCTGTTCCACAGTGACAAAGAATGAAAACTCAGACAAAAGAGTTAGGATACAAGCAAATTTATTTAAAAGATATAAAAGCAAGAAAGTAAAACATATAAAGGCAAGGAAGTAGAAGATATAAAAGCAAAAAGTAGAATTCCCACTACCCAGAAGTCCTGATCAGGATTCTCAGAAAGGCTCTTATCTAGAGGTTCTTAAAGGGGTTAGAAGGGATTTCCAGCTGTTGAGCAAGCAATATGATCTCTGTCCTATGGGAGACAATATATTGTTCAGGGTCCAGTCTAGGCAGTGTTCATCTAGTGCCCATGCAGCACTCATGTACCATTGAGCCTATAGCCTGTCTGATTATGGTCTGGGGAGGTCTCTGTCAGTCCAGATGCTTTTATAAGATTCATGGAGGGTGATGACTCAGCAGATTCCATTTTCAGCTTTCTGGATCCATTTTGGAGCCATCATTCTTACTGTCTAATAGAATCCTAAGTCCCGTCTCACAATATTCTGTCATCCTTCCTCCCAGCATAAGAAAACAGGCATAAGACAATAGGCATGTAAACCAACCTTCATATATCAGCATGGTATCCTTTTACAGTGTAAGCAACTCTTTCAAATGTAGTATGGAAGCAGAGAAGAACAAGGTGCTGAATGTTCCTAACATTTGTCAGAGAGAGTGTCCCCATGGGGGCAAGACACCAACAGTATTGAGCAGAAAGGGAGGCATGGTAAGGCTTAGCAGACTAGAGTGCACACACACACACACACACACACACACACACACACACACACAGCCCATGATTGCCAGTTGTAAAGCAGAACTTCCCTATATGAATGAAAGTGTTGATAGAGAGACTTCTAGAGAAGAAAGAGGAACCTAGACTTTAAAGTTTCTGCTATGCCAGTGATAGCAAACCTAAGGCAGGTGTGCTGCCATGGGCTGTTTGTGGTATTGAAAGCTCTAAAATGTTCACCATCTTTGTGCTATGATTTGCTATGGAATGTGAGTTTCAAACCCCAGTAAAGAGATTCTCTAAGGAATAATTGAAAAAGAAAACTATGAAAAATCTTTTATTTTAGAAAAGTGACTCCAAAGAGTGTTAGAAACCTTATGGCATAATCTAAGGATATTTTGGTTTCAATGAACAGGAAAAGTGGACCAAAATTAACTAAAAATAGAATATGTTGCAAAGCATTATCTCTTTTCTTTAAAGAAATTGGTGAGTGACCAACACTATGGACAGACCCAGGGCAGCTGTGAAAGTCCCAGGAAGTCTCCCATTGTGATGTCATTAATGTGTGTCAGTTTTACAAACTTTTGGTCGCTTTGCTTCTCTAGTCTAAGAATGAGTAATAGAGATTTCCAAGGGAAAGAATTTGATTGTTCGTTGTGCCAGAAATGGGTTAGATAACAGTGATATGGCCCTTGAACAAAGTATTTATCAGAGTTGTTAGTGAGTTGCTATTAGTTACATGACCATTTATCCAAATGGGTTGTAAAACAATCATTCTATACAAACAGAACAGGTGAGATTAATGATGAGCCATATAGAACATAGTCAATGTATGTACCTGTTAGAAGCAATGTGATTTGGTAAGTAATTAGAATTATGAAGCAAATGACCTGGGATAGACTCCCTACTTTGGAAAACAAGATAATGGCATTATTAGTCATCAGTGTAGGAAACAGAGAAGAAAGAGGAGGTTGGAGGGGGAAAAAGATCATTCCTTTGTGAACCTACTGAATGTGAGATGCTTGATGCTTGTACAACATTCGCAGGAGGAGATCCTCAGAGAGTTGAGATCTGTTTAGGCAGTTGAGAGAAATACCAATCCTGATGTCCTCAGAGTGACTGCAATCTTGGAAGCAATAGACAAAGGTGCTATCACCCACAGATGTCAGGTAGTATAAAAAGAAAAGTGAACTCAGGAGTCATAAACAGCAATTCATGACATGCATGGGAAAACTCAGATAAAAGAACATCATCACTGTATCTACTATATAACAAATTATTGGTAACTGTGAGCAAAGGGATGCCATCATGTGACTGAGAGGTGGTGACATGGAACGGAATAACAAGTGAGAAGTAAAAAAGTAGAAATAGTGTATACAAATGACATCGTTTGAACACACAGTTCTCAGATGAAGATATACAGATGGCAAATAAATACATGAAGAAATGTTCACCATCACTGGTCTTCAAGAAATGCAAATTAAAAGAACACTGAGCTATCATCTCACACCAGAAAGAATAGCTGCCATCAAGAAATCAACTGATAACAAATGTTGGGGAGGCTGTGGGGGAAAAGGAACACTGCTCCACTGTTGGTGGGAGTGTAGACTGGTGCAAACACTATGGAAATCAATATGGAGAATTCTCAAAAGACTAGGATTGGAAGCTCCATTCAACACAGATATTCCCCTCCTGGGTATTTTCCCAGAAAAATTGAAAAGTTCATATCACAGTGATATATGTGCACCCATGTGTATAGAAGCACAGTTTGTAATAGCTAAATCTTGGAAACAACCAAGATTCCCATCAACTGCAGAGTGGATGAAAAAGATGTGGTATTTTTACACAATGGAATATTACTCAGCTATGAATAAGGATGATCTTGAGGCCTTCATAGGGAAATGGGGACAACTTGAGACTATCCTCATTAGTGAAATAAATAAGAATCATATTTATAAGTATCAAATTGTGTCTCTAGTGTAAAAAGTAATAAGAAATGTAGGAGTAATAAAACCCAAAATGTGTAATTGCTACCATAAAAAAGAGAGGAAAAGAAAGTGCTCTAATGGATATAACTGCATGTATGTTTAAGTGTGTAAGATGGAGGACCATATTACTGTTTTTGTTAGATCATGGAGCAGAACTGTTAACAGTCTCACTGTTTGAATTTCTACTTTGAATGCTTCAATTTTGTAACTTGAACAACTATTTCCAAGATGACGGTATGTAACTTATCAAGTAGTGATTTCTTAGTGGTTTTTTTTGTTCTTTTCTTTTGGAATTCTGTATTGTTGCTACCCTTTTTTCTGTTTTGTTTGTTTGGTTTTTTCTTCTTTTCAAATAAAGTTTTGAAAAATGACATCGTTACTTCAAGAAGTCTAAGGAGAGAGAAAAAGTAAGGTTTATTATGCCAGTTTGTTTTCATATTGGGTGACAAAAGCAATATATAAAATCATAGAAAATCATTAAAAGTATAGATTAAACCTTTAATAATAACTCGGAAAAAGTGAATATGAGCATATTTAGAGGAAGGATGAGATGTTTATCAACATAAAAGAAAATAATACTTTGGGAAAAACTGTTAATGAGGGATTTATTTTAAGAAGAAAGAAAACACTTGACCTTTAAAAATGGGAAATAATAAGAAAGAAGCAGAGGAGTTTATTAACTTCTTTTCACCAGGAAATAGGAAACAAGTCCTTTGTCAAGGGGCCCTTGAGTTGCACTGAGGAGCACCTAAGTTGAGGAGAGTGGGAGGAGTTGGGAAATTGTTCTTTCCAAGAATGCAGAATGTAGAGCAACATGAAAGTCTTAGCTGACATTCCAAGTACAAACTCCACACTGAAAAGTTTTGAGACTTAAACAAAACAAAACAAACAATACAAAATAAAACACTTTAACAGGTTTCCTAAGTTTTCATGCAGAAGGTGAAAATGTAGACACATAATTAATGCAGAAGCTTCTGTTCATACCTGGCAAGGCAGAAGGACCAATTAGCAAGATTTTGAGTCACGAGGAAGGGAAGGTGAAATGGCTGTGGCACTTAAGCTTTAAAATGATGCAGAAAGCCAATCCTCCCTTCATTGGTCAACTGGAATTAAAGAGATCAATTAAAGCCTTTCAGGATGCTGTCAATTAATAGGCAGATTTAACAGAAGTAGCTCAGGAATAAAAGGGTATGGTTACAGAGGAGAGCACCACAGTTACTGTTTTCAATATATCATTTCAGACAAAACAATATTGATTAATAACAAGATAAAGATAATTTGATTTAAAGTGATCTTAAAACTGGACATCATATACAGGATGGCATATTTCCTTTGGGGATCAAGGTTTATGGCAGGAGTTCAGGTGAAAATGATGGCTGAGTTAGATATTAAAATCCTCAAAGTGGGCAACCAGCACTGCCAGCTGCTGAGTTCATATCCACACCTCTAGGACAGGGGGTTGTACCCCAGAGGCTCTGCCAGCCCCAGTTCTCCAGGCTCAACTTCTGCATCTCAATCAAGAGAGACAAGAATCGGCAGACAGGTGGAGATTGCCTGAGGGGGCCAAGTACCTGCAGAGGAGCTGAAACTGCTCCAGTAGCTGAGGGTGCAGCAGGAGATTTGCAACACACCCACAGGAAGCTTTGGAACACCACTCAAATCAAGGAAATAAAGAAAAAATGACAAAAGGGAAGACCAAAAGGCAGGCTCAAATCACCAGCCCATCCCAAGAAAGTGTGGGAGCCATGTAAATAGAAGAAAATAGAAGCCATACACCTGAAATGACTGAAATGATATCAACTGAAATAAAGAAGCAACTAGAAGAAGCTATGGAGAAATTCAAATTAGAAATAATTGCCCAGGTAAAAGAAGAAATGATAAAAGTAGTGAAAAAAATAGTGAACACATCTAGTGAAGACACAGCTAAAAAATTAGAGGAACAAAGCAAACAGACAGAATCCCTGAATGAACACTATAAGAAACAAGCAGAATGCATAAAGCAGATTCAAAGAGATATACAGGAAATGAAAAATTCTATTGAAAGCTGTAAAAACTGCCTCAATGAAACTGAAGATAGAATTTCAGACCTTGAAGATAAGATCACAGCTAGTGAACAGAAAAGGAAAGATCTTTTAAAAATAACAAAAAATCAGGAAATAACCATTCAACAGCTGAAAGATGATGCAAAGAAAAATAACATAAGATTAATAGGGATAAATGAAAAAGAAGAGGACAACCAAAATGATATCAAGAGGATATTAGCAGAAGTAATAGCTGAAAATTCCCAAACATGAGAAGAGAAACTGACATTTGGATAAGTGAAGCATATAGAACTCCAAACAGCCATAACCAAAATAAAACTACACCCAGACACATAATAATCACCATTCCAGAAAGCCACCATAAGAATAGAATACTAAAAGCTGTTAGAGAGGAAAGACAGATCACCTATAAAGGAAAACCTATCAGAATCATGGCAGACTTCTCAACACAAACAATGAAATCAAGAAGAGCATGGAGTAAAGTATTTCCGATCCTAAAGGAAAACCACTTCCAACCCAGACTGATGCATACTGTAAAACTGTCCTTCAAAATGGATGGAGAAATAAGATACTTCCATGACAAAGAACAGCTGAAGAACTTCATGAACACCAAACCAACCCTACAAAGAATACTGAAAGACATTCTAGATACACACGGGATAAAACCACCAAGCAAGGCAGACAATTAAATAGAATGGAAAGCTCATGATACAACAGCAGAAAGATTGCATGTCAACAATAAATCAATATATAACAGACAACCATTACTGTAAATGGCCTCAACTCACCAATCAAAAGAAACAGACTGGCAGAATGGATCAAGAAACAACATCCAACCATATGCTGTCTACAAGAAACTCATCTAACCCAAAAGGACACTCACAGAATGAAAGTCAAAGGATGGAAAACAATACTTCATGCAACAGGAAACCAAAAAAAAAAAAAAAAAGCAGGAGTAGCCATCCTGTTTGCAGACAATGTGAATTTCAAACCAATAATGATTCAAACAGGTAAAGAAGATCACTACATACTAGTTAGGGGAAAACTTCAATATGTAGAGATAACAATCTTAAATATATATGCACCAAATTGCAGAGCACCCAGCTATACAAAGCAAATATTAACAGAAATGAAAAGTCAAGTAAGCAATAACACAATTATAACAGGAGATTTTAACACGCCATTGACACAGAGGGACAGGTCAACTAGGCAGAAAATCAGCAAAAAAATAACAGAACTGGGAGAAGAGACAAGATGGCGGACTGGTAGGTAGCAGTAGAGAGATCCTCTCTGAGAGAGACAGCTCAAATGCCAGAATAAAACACCCTGGAGAGACCCAAACAGAGAGAGATAGACTCTCACAACCCAGAAAGAAACTAAAGCGCAAAAACCCGCTCGAATAAGAGGTCCTGGGGCTACTATTAGTGAAGATAAGATCAGTGAGCACGAGCACCCACCCTCCTCGAGTCACCTGAATTTTGCCCGACCTGAACAAGCGATCCCCGCCTAAGCGACTGGCTTGAGCCACTGGAGCGCGGAGCTGAACAGCCCTGCGTGCAGCTTGCCAGGACCGGCTCTACACACAAACCACCCAGAGGTATGGTGAATTCCCACTGCAGCAGCACTGAAGGTGGAGGTCGGGCAGTCCAGCAGGTCTCGGGACGCGGTGAGTGATGGGAATAAGACCTTACCATGGGAAAGGGGAAACCAACTAGACAACATGTTGGATTTGGGCAGGACAGCCCTAACTCCATAAGGAAGTGGCTTCAGCTGGTTACTCCCTTCGCTGAGCTGATTGGTGGAATCTGCTTGGACTAGGCCACGCCCCTGGCAGGGACCCAGTTACTTCCCAGAGATCAGTGCACACAGACGAAGTGAAGGCCTGCAAAGGTTGACTGGCCCGGAAGGGAGGAGCTAGTGCACACTGCCCTTGGGTGAACTCTAATCTCTGATAACCCTTTGAAGAGGGCTAAAGCTCCTAGCCTGCGCCCTCTAGAGGAGCCTTAAACAACAAGAAAAGGGTCTGGGAATTACACTGTACACTTGTATGGAAGGAACCAAAAACATGACAAAAGGGAGAAATAAGAAAACACTCCCAGCCCCCAACCCTGAGAACATTGATCCAGGAGA